>JAQQSO010006868.1:0-11028 GCA_028658305.1 Pachyuromys duprasi
GTCCACCAATGGGGTTGGACCTCCTCCCCTTCCATCCAACCCCAGCTCATCCTGTCTCCTCAGGGCTGGCTGCAATGTCCTCCCCTGGGATCTAGCCAGTCTGTCACTCCCCGGCATGTATGGGGGAGGGTCAAAGAGTCAGCCATCAAGTTCATGACTGAAACAGTCCCTGTTTCCCTCAGTAGCGTCTTCAGTCTGTCATCGAGCTACCATGGGCCCCATCTGAGCAGGGGTTCCAGGTCACATCCACACGTGGTCCTTGGTTGTAGAAACCTTGACTTTTTAAAGTAGCCTTTTGGGGAAAAAATAGTTATTAACTTTTTTTTCTAATCTAAAGAGAAATGTATCTCTTTGTTCACTAATTAGCTTGTTTGCCGATTTATGAATGAGACTGGACAGGAAGACCTGACTGACTGTTCACAAGAGAAGTGTTTGCTCAAAGTAATTTAAAGCAACACTGTCTACTGCATCACAGACAAGTTAGTATGGAGCTACTGCTCAACCAAAACCACTCACTTGATCAAAGCTTTGGATCTTCTTTTTCAAAGCCTGGGGCTTTGTTTAGGATCTTAAAGCAGGGCAATATAATTGGAGAAGACTATAAAGCTGTAATAGGAGGATGTCTTTCCAGTTCTAAATATGGTCTCCAGTGGCCCTAAATAGATAAACATCATCACTGTTCTTTACTGTTCCAAAATAATGATATCGACTGTGTTCTGTGTTGTGTGAGTCTGTGTTCTGTTTCAAGTGATATCTACAAGCTGTTCTGAAAAATGTCCAACTCTATCTTATAAATTCCACCGTGATACACGGTTCATTCTAAGTCTTTTCCACAATCCCTCCATTCCATATTATATACTCACCATCAGGGCTTCCTTCCCGCCCTCACATCCTAACACCTTCATTTAATCACCTCTTAATCATTTGCCTGAAAACTAAACCCGCAGTCCCTTATTGTTTCCTTCCAGATGCTGCCGTGGAATGGCTCCCGCTAGACCTCACCTAGCATTCCAGCCATGCTCGTTTGGCTGTGCAGACTCTGATCCCAGCGCTTCGAAGCCTTTAAGCACTTTCTTTCCAAGAAACCTCATAGCTAACACCATTATTTCCTCACAAAACATTGAACATCTGCAGACTGAAGCATCAAAACAGCAAAAAGATTTTGCACAGTTCTTCTAAACTTGGATGAAGACTTTATCATCCATCCTAGGCTATAAATCAACATTCTCTTCAGTTTCTAGTAAATAAACCATAGTGGCAAATTTCAACTTCCTCTCAAAGGAGTAATTAACAAACATGTACTTTCAATTACTAATTAGTTTTTATGTCTTCCAGCTAAGTGACCTAAACCTTCTTTTGGAAAACCAATGTCTTACACAATCATCAGGTTGCTCTAAAGCTCAAGTTTATCCTTTGTATATACAGTTGATTTAACTGAAGAAATAAACTAAAATATTCCACTGAACTGCTTATTTTAAGCACATACTTTGTACAGTTTACCAAAATTATTTATTCCTAGAAGACACTGATATAAATAACAATAAATATAAGCAAACTATACTATCTTACAAAAGTTAATTACAACTTCGGACTTATTTATCCTACAATCTCAGTAAATGAAGACTGCTTTTATGGACTAAGAAAATAAGGCCTCTACAAATAAGACAGAATCAAACCTGTACCTCTAATTCCCCAGCTGTTTCCTGTGTAGATGATAATGGCTTTTAGTCATGGGCTTCTTAGATCAGGATTCTTAAAATTTAGCATGCATCTAAATCCCCTGCAGAGCTTGTTAACCTAGCTTCCCAGGGTAAGTTCCAAGGAGGATGCTTCATTAGGTCAGGCTGTATCTATGGATTTGAATTACTAATTAGCTCACAGGAGGTGATGACCCTACTGCTCAGTGAGAAGCAGAGTTATAGTGTAAGCCAGTTTTGTACAAAACATAACAAAACATATGAATATGCTGAAGCGATATCCATCACTATCAACTTAAACATCAAATCTTATTATCACCATAATGTAGCAGGAATTAAAAGTTACCGTCCGATGTTTATAATAATATTGCATTCTTTTCCAAACTTTAAGTAACACTTTTCCAATTCTTTCACTAAATGCTTCTATTTTATTTTCCAACATGAATGAATTTTCTTTCTTTGCTTGGAATATGCTGTGTGTCCTCTAAGAATAATACCATATTCTTTGGCAATTTAAAAAATTCAAGTTATTTTAACATTTGTCTACACCTCTTTAAGGATGTAATGAGATTTGGGTGATACTAATATTAAATATATGTGTGTGTTATATATTTACATATACGCATTATATATAATAGCATATAATAAGTATAATATACATTATAGGAAACACACACAAAGAGACACTATTACTAATGCTAGATACTTTGAGGTAATGAGGGAAGTTGACTATCCAGGAAAGCTCTCACAGTCAGCCTTCACTACCACATACCCTGCTTTCTTGACGGCCTTTGTTTAATTCTTTGGAAAGAAGGAATTATGGTACCAATACTCAGCCTACCAAAGTTTGGTCTAATTATAGCAAGAGTGGGACCTACTGTCCAATGTCACTTAAGAACAAACCAAGTAACTTTAAACAGTCATTTGATAGTTTACTGAAATTATGTTTTGAAGACCAGCAAAACAGACTAAGTAATCAACAAGGTAAGTAGAACAGATAAGAGGAAGCACTGCAGAGAGTCTATGGTAGTCAGTGCCTTCCAACGCTATCTCCTACAAACAGCCTGTTCATGTCGGACATGCTCTTATCTTCTGGAACCTGAATGACACCCAGAAACTGTTCATGTTACATATGACAACTAATAATAATTTTACAGTTGCATTTAATGACATGTAGTCATTTTTAGCATAACTCAGTTTTGTTTTTGAATAACACTTGGAATGTAGTAACTGTTCTTAGTGCTCATTCTATGCTCTCCCTAACAGAACATGTCTGCAACTATACAGTGAGTCTAGCTACGCTGCTTTGAGCAACTAAAGATCTTGAGAGCAAGTTTTATTTGTGGTTTTACGAAAACCAATTAAATAGAAGCTCATATAGGGCAAGTGATTAGGATTATGTGTTTATTAGTTATTCCCAATAGGTTGAGGAGTTGCTGGGTTTCTGCTCTTGTTTTTGACTAGCGGTTCTCAACCTGTGAAGGACCCTTGCATAGGGGTCAAACATCAGACATCCTGCAGGCCAGATGTTTCTATTACAGTTCATAACGGTAGCAAAATTACATTTATGAAGTAGCAATGAAAACAATTTATGGTTGGGAGTTACCACAGCATCAAGAACTGTATTAAAGGGCTGCAGCATTAGGAAGATTGAGAATCACTGGTTTAGACAAAGAAGGTCTGAGGATACCAGCTCTCACCAGGTGTAGTTGACACAGAGCCCTGGGTGAGCTTCAAAAGCTCCTCTGAGGAAGGTGAGAGAGAAGCACCTGGCAGCATGGGAAGTCCCGGCCATCAGTATGTGTTACTCCCACCAGTCTTCAGAGAACCAGTCGGCCAAAAAGAAAGGATAGGAAACTTTACTGTAGGGCATTCTGAGATCCACTGATGGCTTGATGCATCGAGCTCCTGGCTTGATACATCCTGTAGGTGGCTGAAATTTGCCTTAATTGATCATTTGCATAACATTGATTTTACTCTAAACACTCTGCTTTGGGTAACCTCTTACAACAGTGGTCCTCAACCTTCCTAATGCTGTGACCCTTTTATACAGTTCCTCAATGTTGTCGTGACCCCCAACCAGAAAATTATTTTCTTTGCTATTTTATAACTGTAATTTTACTAGTTATAAATAATAAGGTAAGTACCTGATATGCAGGATATCTGATATGCTGCCCCTGTGAAAGGATCATTTGACCTCCCCCAAAGGGGGTCACAAGCCACAGACTGGGAACCTCTGTGGAAGACCAAAGATTCAGTGGTTAAAGAAAATAGATTTTTCCAACAGAACTTCTCCAGGAATTTTAAGTTATAGGTATAGGAAGTCTGCTCTCAATATTAAGAATAAGTATAATAATATATTTTTTATATTTTCCAGCTTTAAAATGACTGAGTCACAATGGCTGGCTCTTCGACACCCCCCCCCCCCCCCGAGGGAGGAGCAGCCTTGCTAGGCCACAGAAGAGGACATTGCACCCAATCCTGAAGAGACCTGATAAGCTAAAGTTAGATGGAAGGGGAGGAGGTCCTCCCCTATCAGTGGACTTGGAAAGGGGCAGGGAGGAGATGAGGGAGGGAAGGGAAGATAGGGAGGGAATGCGGGAGAGGGCTACAGCTGGGATACAGAGTACATAACCTGTGTTTAATATAAAATAAAAATGTTAAAAAAAGAACTTTAATAGAAAGAAAAGGTATCATTTAAAAAAAAAGACTGAGTCAACTGGATTTGCCCTGAATTTTAACTATCTACTGAAGAACTAAAGAGAGATGTATAGAATAGAATTGTCTTGTAAGTCTATTAGCTCTTAATGACACAGAATAACTCATTTCTAGGGGCAGGGCTTTGATTTTATCCATGCTTCTCCCATCTCAGGTTGGAAATATCAGATCCCCAAATGAAGTAATAACAGAAGATAAGTTGCCATGTCATCGCAAGCATTTATAGTCAGTGGAGGTTTCGTTCCTCAGAATGACAACACACCTGTAATCTGATTATTGTTTTTTTTTTTTAAGAAAATCTTCAAATGACAACTAAATACTTTTATTCCTATTCTTCAAGAGCAGAAGCCCAGAACCTTCTCAACAGGCCACCAAGGTCACCTTCTTAGTGCTCCAGGTCGATTCACACTGTCAGGATACGGCAGAGTAAGCAATTGTGTGCACCCTGACACAAGGTTAAGTCAGGTGCTTGCAGGGTGATGGCCTAGGAAGAAATGTATTAGCTTTCACATCCCCTGTTGACTCACCTAGGAAGTGAGGATAACAATATGTTTTTTTTGTTGAAATCATGTACCATACTTAGAAAAAACACTGGAATTATTTCAATTATTTGATAGAGCAGATGTCATCCTTATTATATGATTACAAGAACCCGTTACTAATTTTTAATATTTAGTGCATCTACCACTTTATCACATACACTCTTTGATCTGTTCCATGTAATAAACCAGTTGTAAATCCCCAGCAAGCATGCTAAAATAATACTACTCCCATATATAATACATTTTGATATTCATTTAACATATCATCACTATAGCTTTCCCATTAAAAGGTCACCAGCTGTATGCATAATTCAAAGAGCTAATAGACTGTAGATATCTGCTTCTTCAAAGATGAGTATTTATGCAAGCTTTATGTTCCATCTTCTTTAGCTAAGTTTTCCTTTCTATATTTGCTAGAGCATACATTCAGCAGAGTTATATTAAACGAAATATTAAAATCATGCCATAAGGGAATGAGGGCTAAGTGATAGCAGACACTCATGAGTGAAGCCCTGAGTAAGTACATCTGTTTCTCCACAGGCCTTGGAAATGTCTTTTAAACACAGCCCCGAAGCCCAGGCAGATGGAGCGCCAAATTACCTTGTGCCATAACATCTGGGGAAGTCCACAGCTTTCTGAACCAGGTCTGAACCATCCCGTATCATTTTAAAAGTCAGGGAAATCTTGGCCTGTAAATCAAAATCTCAAAAAACTAGAAATTGTGCTTGATGAAAATAAGATTCCTATTTTGACTTCAACATTAACCTACGATCAGTTTCCATTTCACAGTGAAATGAATACATATTGAGTGAAGAATTTTAAAAGTGAATGCCAGACTCGGTACATCCAGTGGGTTAGAGATGGTGGCAGAAAGCCGCTCTACTCCTTTTAACCCCCCCCCCAAAGAAAACACTTGGAAGGAAACCCCAGAAGGAAAGATGTCTGACAGACAAATTCTCTGGGAGTTCCAGCTGCCTCGTTTGCCAAGCTTCCGAGACCCCGTTGTTTGTTAACAAAGTTCAGCAAAGAGACCTTATGAATACTGATTTTTCAGAGTGGAGCATGCATTAAAGGAGTTTATGAGGTAGTTGAAGTTTCTTGCCATCTGCATTTCCCTCCTTCACAAATCCAAAGAAACATGACTTGGAAAATCACAACCATGAGGTGCCAGTTGCTGTGTGAACCACCAAAGGATACTGCTTCTGATCTGTGAAGTACAGCTTAGCCTCAGCAATAGGAAAGATGCACAACTCGTAAGATATAATTTTAGGTACCTCAGTGTTTATCTTCTGGTACAAGGAAGAATTTGTGGGGGGGGGGGCGGGGGGACAAAACATTATACACTTCATGAATTAACTCAACAGAAACACTTCTGCTGAAAAGTAATGAAAAGCCGGAACCTAAGTTTTCTGATCTTCATAACAGTAGCCACAAAAGAACAAAAGGAAACAGACTTTGAACTCCCATTTCACTAAGACAAAAATAGGTAATATATGAAAAATAACAAAAAAGTGACACATCTACCTAAAATATACTTAGTAAATCTCAGCACTACAATAATAGCAATAGCTTTTAAAAAACTAAGTTTACATTTTTCAAATAAAGAAAAGTACAAAGCAATTATCATTTATACCAATGAATTCTGCTGTACCCATCAAACACAAATTATCTGCTTCTATAAACATTTAATGAAGCCATTAAAGAGCTCAGCCCAGCTACACACGCACACGCACACACATTTAATATAGATGTATTTTCTATTTAACCACACTTGGTAGGAATATCTGTCTCCATGCAGGATACATGGATGGGACCATTAAACATGCCTCTTTCAAATTGGGGCTGGCAAGAGGGGAGTTAAAATGTGTTAGAGTATACACAAAGTGTTTATAGCATTAATATACAAAACTCAAAGACTTTGATCTCTAACCTCAGATCAAACTGAAATCACACAGCAGAGCAAGTTTTAAGATTAGTGTTCTCAATTGTTTTCTTTTAGGAGACAAAAGACTGGAAATATAAATCTAAGTATATGTTCAGAAGTTACATCTATTTACACAGACCATATGCATATATTTCCTTATTTATTATGGGTATGTGTGTGCACCTAAGTGTATGTGCATGAATCATGTGTGTGCAGGAGCCTAGAGATGTCAGAAAAGGAAATCAGAGCCCTTGGAACGAAGGTTACAAATAGTTGTCAGCCAGCTTGTAGGTGCCAGAAATTGAACTGGGTCTTTTTCAAGAACTGGGTCTTTCTGTACGGAAGAGGAACAACACCAAAAATTTTTAATTAAAGCCTCAAGAAATCATTTTATATTTATCTAGAATTATATGCAATGCATATAAGTGTATTGTACACACACAGAAAGAGTTAGAAAGAGAGAACATGGATATAGAATATGTCTTAGTTAGAGTTTCTGTTGAGTTTCTAGTTCTGTGATAAAACACCATGACCAAAGCAACTTGGTTAAGAAACAGTTTATTTGACTTACACTTCCACATTGTAGCCCAGCACTGAAGGAAGTCAGGATAGGAACTCAAACAGGGCAGTAATCTAGATGCAGGAGTTGATGCAAAGTCCATAGCAGACAGTTACTTACTTGCTTGCCCTCTATGGCTTTCTTAGAGAACTTAGGACCACTAGTCCAGAGAGGCACCTCCCAAAATAGTCTGGGACCGCACACCTCAATCATAAAAAAAAAAATGCTCTACAGGCTTCCGTACAGCCCAATGTTATGGAGGCATTTCCTTAATTGAAGTTCCCTCCTTTCCGATGGCTTTAGCTTGTGTCACGTTTTAATAAAACGACATAGCACAATGTACTTTTTAAAAATGTCACCTAAGGTGACAATACTCAATGATCTATCAACAGACTAGCTAACAAAAACCCAGTGCCAGAAATGAGAACCTCCGTTCAAGTTCTTGGTCACGGTAGTCAAGTGACTCCTCAAACATCATACACTAACGCTGTTGCCCGTGGCTACCTCTCAGAAATTGAAGGTAAGCCCCTATTGTTGAAGGCACTGCACAGTTAGGACACGGAAGTGGGATGATCTGAGTTGGATCTAACCTGAAAGCCTCTTTCTCATGGCCTAGCTTCTACAGTTCCAGAAAGTGCTGTGCAAGCTGCTAAGGGAGGAAAGGTATCATCCGTCCTAGCCAGCTGTAACAGATTTGACTCAGAAGTTGACCGGCATGGCAAGACATCAGTAAGGGAGCAACAGTGGCACATGCATGTTGGCAGTAGCAACTACTCTCTAAGTGGACTTACAGCCCACTGAACAGCAGGAAAATCATGCCCGGTGCTGGAAACCTAGGCGAGTAGACAAGACTAGATTGGTCATGGATCTTAGAAAAGAGCCTATTACCACCACCTTTTTAGAGACAAGACTAGATTGGTCACGGATCTTAGAAAAGAACCTATTACCACCACCTTTTTAGACCAGCGTAATTCCTCACTTCATTCTAAAATGTATCTTTATGCCCACACATAAGTGTAGCTCTTAGTCATCCACCCCCTTTAAAGGAGGAAAACATTACAGAAAACCACAACTAGATACAATGGAGAGATCAATCAATCACAGAGAGCTCCCACCCCCAAAGAATACGTCGAAAACATAATTCCTGCACCTAAGGCTCAGGAAATGTATCACAAGTCGGAATAGGAAGACTGTGAAAGCTGGAAGTCCAGGAAGTCAACGGTAAGGCTGTGTCCCCTAGAAATGGCTGCTTAGGTAAGGCCTGAAGGGTGACAATGTCAAAAGACATGGGGGAGGAGGTCTCATAGGGCTCAACCCCTAGACAGGCAACTACAGGCAAAACAGGCAACTAATGACTGCTCAGAGAGGAAAACTAGCCCTTCCCCAAAATGAACACCGAAATGGTTATCCAATGCAAAGCAGTCAGACCTGAAATTAAATGCACATAAACAACAATGAGGTCAGCAGATTGCACATAAATATTTGTATATCTGTACGCATGTACACACATACATGTAATGGTATTAACCAGAGAAAAAGAGATCATCAATTGAGAGGGAGTGATGGTGGAGCATGAGAGGGGTCAGATAGGAGAAAGGGGAGGGAGAAATGATGTAATTATATTTTAATTAAAATATATTTTGGAAAATAAATAACTCTCCATATTTCTTTCCATTAACTCTGTACATCTCGCTCTGGTGAGAAATGCATTCTTACCTATTCAAATTTTATTTGACCCTCAAATCTACCATTCCCATAAGAACTGCCATTCCTGTGTACTGATTTTTAAAGTTTATGGATTTGTGTTTTTAATATGATTGCAGGGACTGAAGAGATGGCTTAGCGATTTACAACATTTATTTCTCTACAAAAGACCTGAGTTTGGTTGCCAGCATCCATAAGGGCCAGCTCACAACCATTTGTAACTCCAGCTCCAGGAGATCAAGGGCCTTTGCTTGGACTCTACTGGTACCTGCACTCACATGGACACTCACATACAAATAATTAAAATTAAATTATTGATTAAAAATCTTTAACTGCAAGAAAGAACTGAAAAAAAAACATTACTTAAATAAAAAGCAGACTAGAGAAGCTAGATTGTAAAATAACACAGCAGAGCAAAGCAGAACATAAATGTAACCTTGGAGAGCTGGAGAAATCGACAAAGAGCACTACTGCTCTTGCAGGAGACCCCGGGGTCAGTTCCCAGCATGCACATGGTAGCTCCTGAAAGTCTGTAGCTGCCTCTTCTGAGGGAATTCCCACATCTTCTTCTGGCATCTGGGGACATGAAGCATGTATATGGTATACATCTATACATGCATGCAGCCAAGCCAGACACACACGTAAATTTAAAATAAAAATAAATCTTTAAAAATGTAGTCTAGTCTTGGTACAAAAGTTCTACTGGTTCTATTTCCCATAAATCTTTGTTCCTCTTCACCTAAATGGTTCTTGTCATGCTGTAACTGAGCTTCAGACCTCGTTCTTTCATCCTTCTACTCACAACACTGCAATTACCAGAGAATCAGATTTTTCTAGAACAGGAAAAGAAGCATCAGTTCCTTCTTTGAAAACCATGATTAGAACTCACAGCACTTGCGAGTTAAATGTCCCTTTCCATATTCCCTCTTTTACCCTATTCTACTTTCCCCTTTATCTCTTTATAACACGATATTCTATTTTGCCTTCCTTGGAAGATTCCCACCTCGTGGTGTCTTACGAGGTACCTTAACTCTGTGGTTATCTGAACTGAAACTCACAGATGATCTGCATGAAAGATATACTTGTGCAGTAGTGGTACAAATAACATGGAAAGTAACCAACCACTTTCTGGTTGATTTTAAGGCCCACTGTAAGAGACAAACCACATTCCTGACACTGCTAAAATGGCCAAGAACCTGAGACTAGCCATATTAGGGGCCTAGGGAATAACCTATCCCCATTATTCTACTAAAGACATACAACAATAAAACAGCTGCTTAATGACATATTTCTACACCTATAGATCAGCGCATCACTCAGTCCTCACCAGGGAAGCTTCTTCTTTCAGTGGATGGTAATTAACATGGAGACCCACAGCTGGACAGCATGCAGAAAGTAAGAGACTTTGGCATACTCAGCCCTAAATGGGATGGTTTTTTTTTTTAATCAAACCTCTGCCCTCTCCCTCTGCACAGCTATCCACGTAGATGGCAGAAAGACCCAGAGGTGATTGACAACTGCAAAGAAGCCACATCTTCTAGACACAACAGGACTGAAGTGTTTATGAGCTCACAGAGACTGTGACAGCAAGCAGAAGACCTGCACAGATTCAAAAGACAAAGTCTGAGAACTAAGAAGGGGAAATGGGCACGAAGTTGCACCCAAAAAGCTATTTGAAATTGATGCCTGCTGAGTGTGAGAAAATCAGTTTTCTCCAATGGAACGTCATGGGTATATCACCACACTCCAGGGTGGGCCCACGCCCAGAAGTTGTTGGCAATACAAAACACACTCCTTTTTCTTTTCTTCCTTTCTTCTTCTTCCTTTTATTGTTGTTGTTTGTTTTGTTTTTTGTTTTTGCTTTGGTTGTTTTTGGTTTGCCTG
>JAQQSO010006869.1:0-11027 GCA_028658305.1 Pachyuromys duprasi
CCCCTGGGATCTAGCCAGTCTGTCACTCCCTGGCTTGTATGGGGGAGGGTCAAAGAGTCAGCCATCAAGATCATGACTGAAACAGTCCCTGTTTCCCTGAATAGGGTCTTCAGTCCTACACCGAGCTATCATGGTCCCCATCTGTGCAGGGGTTCCAGGCCACATTCACACATGGTCCTTGATTGTAGAAACCATCTCATACAAGACCCCTGTGCCCTGCTCAGTTTGGTCTTTGTGGAGCTCTTGTTCTCCCCAAGTCTCAACAACCTCCCCCAGATCTATCATTACTTCTCGCCCTCTGTCATAGGCTTGATCTCGAGTCTTAATATCTGCTCTGATACATCGCTACATTGACCCCCCCCCCAGAGGTCCTCTTTGGCATGCTCCTGTTCTGTTGCTTGTTTTCAAATAGGTCTTTCACTTGCTCAGGTAGAGTCAGTCAACGTACTTTATGTTGTGGCTATTGTGAAGGGTATAGTTTCCCTAATTTCTTTCTCAGCCCTTACTCAAGTAACAACACATGCTGGAGAGGATGTGGAGAATGGGGAACGCTCCTCCACTGCTGGTAGGAATGTAAACTTGTACCACCACTTTGGAAATCAATCTGATGCTTTCTCTAACAATTAGGAATAGTGCTACCTCAAGATCAAGCTTTATCACTCCTAGGCATATATTCAAAATATGCTCAAGTACACAACTAGGACATTTGCTCAACCATGTTCATAGCAGCTTTATTCCTAATAGCCAGAATCTGGAAACAACCCAGATGTCCCTCAACTGAGGAATGGATACAGAAATTATGGTACATTTACACAAAGGAATACTATGCAGCTATTAAAAACAAGGAAATCATGAAATTTGAGGCAAATGGTGGGAAGTAGAATAGATCATCCCGAGTGAGGTATCCCAGAAGCAGAAAGACACACATGGTACATATTCACTTATAAGTGTATATTAGACATATGATATAGGATAAACATACTATTCTAAGAAGCTAAACAAGAAGGAGGACCCTGGGTAAGATGATCAATCCTCACTCAGAAAGACAAACAGGATGGACATTGGAAGAGGGACAAAACATGAAACAGGACTAAAGCCTACAACAGAGGGCTTCTGAAACATTCTACCCAGAAGCGTATCAAAGCAGATGCTGAGGCTTATAGCTAAACTTTGATCAGAGTGCAGGGAATGTTATGAAAAAAGGGGGAGATAGAAAGACCTGGAGGGGACAGATGCTCTTCAAGGAGAGCAACAGAACCAAGAAATCTGGGCCCAGGGGTCTTTTCTGAGACTGATACTCCAACCAAGGATCATGCATGGAGATAACTTAGAACCCCTGCACAGATGTAGCCCATGGCAGCTCAGGGTCCAAGGGAGTTCCCTAGTAATGAGAACAGGGACTGTCTCTAACATGAACTCAGTGGCTGGCTCTTTGATCATCTCCCCCTGAGAGGGAATCAGCCTACCAGGCCACAGAAGAAGACGATGTAGCCAGTCCTGATAAGATCTGATAAGCTAGGGTCAGAGGAAAGGGAAGGAGGATCTCCCCTATCAGTGGACTTGGGGAGGGCATGGGAGGAGATGAAGTAGACAGGGTAAGTTTGGGAAGAGATAAGAGAGGGGGCTACAGCTAGGATACAAAGTGAATAAAAATAAATAATATTTTGAAAAAGAAAATAGGATGAGATTTTTGAAACCCCCAAGCCCACTCCAGTGACACACCTCCTGCATACCTCCTAATTCTTTCCTAACAGTTCCAACAACTGAGAACCAAACATTTAAATATAGAGTCCATAGAAGCATTCTCATCCAAACTACCGTGGCTATATCATCATATAACTACTCATCTCTCCCTCTAGCTACTGCATGAAATTCTGCTTACTGTGAAGACTGACCTTCACTAGTGTCTGTTAGAGTTGTTTCAGAAAAGAGCTGTAATTTTGCAGTTACTCACTTCTTGATGGTGCCTGCATAATATGCAGAACCATCAAAGAGCACTCTTTCCCTGCCACCAGACTACTGGGTGCAGCACAGGCATTCATTTGGGGAACAGAAGTCATTGTAACAGGAGTAGAAACAATAAACATTTGGAAACTTCTTCCTGTAAGTTGCTTATGCCCTCAGGACCTTTGCAGGCCCAATCATAGAAAAAACATTTTCATTTGATAATAGGATATTTTTGTGTACAGAGTACTTTATGATTTGATGGTCAGATAACACCCAGCCCATGATGGGCACCTCATTTCACCTGATAACTTGGTTGCCCATTATCATGTGCTCAGTTTCCACTAATTCCCAGTAGCAGACCAAGATCTATCTCTCAAAGGGAGAGTAGTTGTTTAAACATGATGGTACAGCCTTGCTCCAATGTTCTAAGCATCTACTGTGATTCATCTACAGGGAACTTCCAGAGACTCCAAATAGCAGCTCTATCTGCCATTGACCCCTCAGGTACTGTCACATCTGCTGGATCTTATGGCCTAAGTATAGACCAGCCTAAAGAGAAGCGTGGGCCTATTTATCAGTTTTTTTTCTATTCTAGGACCTATCCAAAGCTAGAAGATTTCCAAATCACTTGATCCAAATAAGGAATATGCTGCCTCCAAAATCCAGATAGGCACTCTAGACACTGTGCTTATTTCTTTGTAGTTTGAAGGGCCAGGTATAACGACCAGACTTTTACCTTACTAGAAATAGTTTCGAATGTCCTACACTGAGATCATAGAAATTTCAGAGGCCCAATGCTCTTGAATTTTGGGTGGATTCATTTCACACTCTTTAGTGTGTGTACGAAGCGCAAGTGAAATATGTTTTCTTTTCCATCAAGGGGTTAAATGAGACAAAGGAAGTTTCATCTTTGAAGAAATTTGTGAAGACTCCATCTGGAAAAAAAAAATTCCCTCCCACTGTCAGTGTTTTTCAAAGATCAAAGTATGTGCTCAAGGCTGTATCCTGTTCTCCAAAGTTGCACTTTGCTTATCAGCAGAGCTGTTTTGAATTATCCAACAATATAAGGATGTAAAACCAAGCTCTGACCACTCAGAGTGAGGCACAGGACCTCTTTTCATTAGGAATAAAAACTCAGAGAAACCCCTGCTGGGCATACTTGATTTTGCATGACTACGTACTCCTCTGAAGAATTAAAACTTTTTGCCTTACTCAGGTACTTTGGTTGTATAGTCATTCTCTTGAGACTCAGTTCAAAAAAATTTTAACACCCTGATGTAACTCCAGAGTGCAGAGTGGTTGATCCCTCTTTCTCCACTCAGCATAACATCATCAATATAATGGACCAGTGTAATAGTTTGTGGAAGAGTCAGGTAATTGAAAAAAGTTATGACAAAATGGGGCTGAAGAATGGCTAAACTTGTTTTTTTTTTTTTTTTTTTTTTTTTTAGGTAGAATGATAAACATACTCTGATATCTTTGTCAGATGAAAACAAATGGCTTCTGTTGGTCCTATGGATAAGTATTGTGACAAAAGCATTTGATAAATCAATAGCTGCATTCTAGGTACCAGGAGATATGTTAATCTGTGCACACAAGGAAACTACAGCTACTCCAGAAGCTGCAACTGAAGTTACTACTTGGTTAAGTTTATGCAGACAACTGTCATTAACATTATCTATTTGTCTGAACAGGCTAACTAGGAGAATTAAAAGTAGAGTTGGTGGGAACCACCACCCTCCATCTTTCAAATCCTTGACGGTGAAGTTAATCTGAGTAATCCCTCCAGGGATATGATGGTATTTTTGGTTCACTATTTTCCCTGATGAAGGCAATCAGGTAGAGGTAGATCACAGGATGTGGGTTTTAAGGGTAATCCTTGCTCCAAGTCTTGTCTCATTGTTTTCTGATTCTGGATTCATCAAGGGATGGACAAGTCATGGACTATGCAGCAGCAGCATCCGTTCCTTCCCACTCAGATGGATCTAACTCTCTGAAGCTGTGAGACAAAGTACAACTTTTCTTCTTTAAGTGGCTTCTGTCAGATCTTTGTCATGGCACTGCGAAAATGACCAGTGTAGCACAAAACTAAGTATACACGCCATATTTTAAATGTGGTGACATTTCTGAACCTCTGACTTTCAGCACTTAAGAGTTAAAATCAGATAAAGTAAAAAAAATAAGTGAAATCATTTTGTAGTTTCCATTTTTCAGTTTTTAAATTTACCAACACTTAGCCTGTACCAAGAGGATGACAATGAAAGTAATAATAGTCAAAAATTAATTAAATGACTGTATTTTCCATCACTAATTCTTTTTTAGGCATTATGAACCAAGAAAAAAAATGCAGATTGAGCACTTTGTAACTGACAGAAGTGCCATGAAATTGCAGTGCAAGCTTGATAATTATCTTCTTCATTATTTTTAACATATATCAAGATAAATATAGCATTTCTTTAATAGCATGCATTAGTATAAGAAGATGAGAAGAAGGGTGTTCATCTCACAGTGTTATAGTTAAAGGCAATGACAAAGAAAAGGGTGTGACATTAACGATGTGCAAGCATCAGCGCTGTTAATTGACATCGATTACATAATCATTCTATAAACTATGCACACAGCTAAAATAAAATAACATGTGCTTTCTTTGCATGGCTGTAATTGCTGACAACTATCATTAAGAACAAGGCTATAATGAAGTTAGGGATGGATATAATGATTTGTTTCTTGTCTCAACTGAATCAATATTTGACTAAGTCAAACCAGTTGATGTATAAAAATTCAAATACAATTTACTGTCACTCAAAATTTTTACATAAATCATGAGTTTCTTACTTAATAATGCCAATTACATTTTAAAAATGAAGTTCTTACACAAGCTTCTTCCTATACTGTTTTTTCTTAAATTTAACAAATAAGTGACAAAATTTTGAAGAAAATTTCTAAATATGTAGTATTTATTGGCTGAGTTGGCATGTCATTTTATTTTTCACAGTGCTGAAAATTGAACAACATTCTTGTAACTGCTAAGCAAATGTTTTACATTGAATTGCTTCTCCAGTGCTTCATCAAACTCCTGCTTGAGTTAGAAAACTTTAAAAATTATTATTATTAATTACAATATATTCATTTTATATTCCAGCTATAGCCCCCTCCCTCTTCTTTCATAAGATTCCCTGCACTCTGTCCAAAGTTTGGCTATGAGTCTAGCATCTGCTTTGATACCCTGCTGGGTAGAGTTTTTCAGAGGTCCCCTGTTGTAGGTTGCTCTCCTGTTCCCTATCTTCTCCCTCTTCAGATATCTATCTGTTTGCCTTTCTGAATGAGGATTAAGCATCTTCTCTAGGATTTTGCTTGTTGTTTAGCATCTTTAGAACTATAGAATTTAGTATGTTTATCCTATATTATATGCCTAATATCAGTTTATAAGTGAACATATACAATGTGTGTCTTTCTGCTTCTAGGTTACCTCACTCAGGATGATCCTTTCTAGTTTCATCCATTTGCCAGCAAATTTCATGATTTACTTGTTTTTAATTACTGGGTCATTTCCCATTGTGAAAACACAATTCTTTACAGACCTTGAAAGAACAATTCTCAATTTCATATGGAAAAACAAAAAAACCAGAATAGCTAAAATAACCCTCTACAATAAAAGATCTTCTGGAGGAATCTCCATCCCTGATCTCAAGCTGTACTACAGAGCAACAGCAATAAAAAAGGCATGGTCTTGGCACAGAAACAGATTGGTGGATCAATGGAATTGAATCTAAGACTCAGAAATGAACCCATATACCTACAAATACTTGATTTTTGACAAAGAAGCCAAAACCATACAATAGAAAAAAGACAGCATCTTTAATAAATGGTGCTGGTCTAACTGTAAGTCTACATGTAGAAAATGCAAATAGATCCATATTTATCACCCTGCACAAAACTCAAGTCCAAGAGGATAAATGACCTCAACATAAAACCAGACACACTAAATCTGTTAGAAGAAAAAGTGGGGAAGAGTCTTGGACTCATTGGCACAGGAGGCTACTTCCTGAACAGAACACCAACAGCACAGGCTCTAAGATCACCAATCAATAAATGGGCCCTCATGAAGGTGAAAAGTTTCTGTAAAGCAAAGGACACTGTCAACAGAACAAAATGATAGCCTACAGACTGGGAAAGGATCTTTACCATCCCTACATCTGGTAAATGATATATAAAGAACTCATGAAGTTAAATATCAACAAACCAAGTAATCCAATTAAAAAATGGAGTACATAGCTAAACAGAGAATTCTCTGCAGAGGAATATGGAATTACAGAGAAACACTTAGAGAAATGCTCAACATCTTTAGTCATGAGGGAAATGCAAATCAAAATGACCCTGAGATTCCACCTTACACCCATCAGAATGGCTAAGATAAAAAAAAGGGGGGGGGGAGGGATGGCACATGCTGGAGAGATTGTGGAGAAAGCAGAACCCTCCTCCATTGCTGGTGGGAATGTAAACTTGTACAACCACTTTGGAAATCAATCTGGTGCCTTATCAGACAATTAGGAATAGTGCTACCTTGAGATCCAGCTATACCGCTCCTGGGCATATATCTGAAAGATTCTCAACCACACAACAGGGACATTTGCTCAAATATGTTCATAGCATCTTTATTCATAATAGAAAGAATCTGGAAACAACCTAGAAATATTTTTTTAATGAGGGTTGAGATGGCCATGGTGGTGTACGCCTGTAATCTCAGCACCCAGGGAGGCAGAGGCAGATCTGTGAGTTCAAGTCCAGTCTGGTCTACAAAGCGAGTCCAGAACAGCCAAGGCCACACAGGGAAACCCTGTTTTAAAAACAAAAACAAAAGAAAAAAACCTAACCTAGAGTTGAAATATACAAGGTTAATATCTCCATAGAATAGTGTAAATGACACCATGTCTTTTGACCCTAGATCATGTTTAGTTGTTCAAAGGCTGATAGAATCAAATGCAAATTTGGGGCCATAAGTAATTTATCAAAGGAATTATAGATACTTTTTTCATAGTACAATTTTGTTTTCAGATAATTTCTAGATATCTGAGTCATAATAAAAAGATTAAATACTTTTCTGAATATTATCCAGTTAGTGGGGAAGATATTAAAGTTCAAAGAATAATCTATTATGGTATATTCATACAATATTAAGAGCTTTTCAGCTTTATCAAAGAGAAAAACAGGTAAATAGTGACTTCCTTTTCTTTGTATGTACCTAGAACAAAGTTTCCTTCTTGCTGTTTAGTTTTGTTCAATCATTACAGTAAACATATTCTATGAGATGAGAGAAACAGATGATTTTAGGATTGATGGAAACACCTTCATATAGGAAATCAAGATATTCTCCAAACATTCAGCTGGGCGTAAAAGAGAATCTATTGATCACATAAAAGATCGGTGTAGTGGAGCTTATCCATAAACCCAGGGATTTGGGGGGTTAGTGGGGGAGTAGTCAGAGAGAAGCAGATCCCAAGAGCTTGCCAGCCAGTCAACCTAGCTATATTAGTGAGCTCTAGATGCAAAACTGATTGAGGAAGACACTGAACTCCGCATATACATGTGCACTCTCCTCCAATAACATGTATACACACACATATATACACCCACATTCCACATACATATGTATATACTCCTACAATGAACATGTACACACACATGAGAGAGAGAGAGAGAGAGAAAGAGAGAGAGAGGAAAGAGGGGAAGAAATAAGTATGCGTGGTATGCCTTCTCAATCAAAATATCCATTGACAAGGTGAGTGAAAAAGATTTTTAGCATAATCAAGAGATTAATCAATTGGTTAATCAATAATAAATTGATATAAAAATAACTGGCTTTGGTAAGGGTCTTTCCATACGTTAATACAACATGAAATGTGTACCTGCCTTAACTTGCTTATTATTCTTCTGATAATGTTCATGACCAAAAACAACTTGTGGAAGAAAAGGTTTGTCTTGCTGTTTGTAGCATATCATTGAGGGATGTCAGGGACCTGGAGGCTGGAACCTAAACAGCACCTGTGGAAGAAGATTGCTAACTGTCTTGCTCTTCGTAGCTTGCTCAGCTTGCTTTATGAATTGAAGTTACTTTTTGTCAAGTGACCCTCACCTGTGTCAAGTTAAAAAAAAACTGGCACAGTGTGTGAAATTGGGTATTTCAGAAAATTAAGTCACAATACGGAAGTTCGTGAATATTTTCAGAACACAAAAGCAGGCTAAACACTCACCCCAAAGGTAGCTCATTCTAGAATTCCAGCCCCGCTACTGGAGGACTATATCTAGCCTTTGGCTCATCCCATACCTACCCCTCCCTCTGGGATTCTAACTCTGCCCTCTAAAGACCAAGTGACTATTTCACATACAAGTTTCTGAATGTTCTTTTTTCCTTCTTCATTTGGGACTTCAAATGTACTGTCTGGGGTGTGGGGCAGGTCGTGTGCTCATCCCACAGCTGGATCTACCTTGCTCTTTCTGGGACTCTCACCCAGCACTCTGAGGACTTGCACATGGTGCCTGCTTGCCTCATGGAGAACTCTCCATTTTCCTTCCTTCTTGAATTTTAACCTTGCCATCTGATGACCCATCTCTAAACACTTCATCATTCCACCTGTCCTTCCTTTTTCTCTTTCTTTTTTTTTTGTCCTTCCTTTCTGAGAACCCAGGCCAAGTGCATGCTTACCCCAAAGTCATCCCTGACTTCCTTCACTTCATGTTTGCAATTCTGTTTCCACCATCTGAGGACCTACACTGAGCCAACTTGCTGATCACAGTCACCCTGTCTGCTTCCCTCTGAGTTTCTAAGCAGCCACCCGAGACCCTGCTCTGGGTCATCTGTACATCCATGGCCATTCATCCTTTTCTTCTTCTCTAACTTTGGCTGTCTAAAGACCCATGCCCAGTGATTTGCTTATCCTACAGGCATCTCATTCCTCTTCCTTCTGAAACTCAAAGCCTGCTGTCAGAGGATCACTGCCATGTGCCAATTTATCCTTTGGTCATCCCTCAACTTAGCAAATACAGATGTGCACCAAGCTCTGTGCTTATCCCACAGATAACAGCACTCCTTTCTCCTTTATGACACTCTAGACCTACAGTCTAAGGACCTATATCAAATGTCTGCTCAGCTCACAGGTAGCCCTTTCTTTAATAAGTCTCTGGGTTTTAATCCTGCCAGCTGAGGACTTGTACCATCTGATAATCTGTCCCTAGTCACTTCCTCATTCCACATGCAGCCCTGCTTTTCCCAAGCCCCCTGGACACTAAACCCATCATGTGAGGACAAGTGCTGAGCCAACATGCTCATTCTGTAGCTATCCCTTCTTCCCTCCTCTTTAATCTTGCCATCCGAGGACTCATTCTGAATGTCTATTTGCCTCACATCTAGAATTCTCACTCTGCCATTAAGGATCTGAGCCAAATGCTTACGAAACTTACAGATAATCCACTTATCTCCATATATAATTCTAACCATATCATCTGAAGGTCTATGTAAGTATGTATGTGCTGAAGTAGTATGAACCAAATGCTAATCAAATACATGCTTATTACCTCTGTGTTAAAGATACAGAATGTGAAAGAAGGTAAGATATGTATTAAATACCACATATTACTGCCTACTTAGCATCTCAGGAGTAAGCTCAGGGTCAAGCCCAGATGGTTGCAAGCTGAAACTGCCTCCCAACTGACTACATGTGAAACTTGGCAGGAAACTTGGCAGAGCCAGGCAGAATGTGGGAGATGACATCCTTAGGAAAAGTGATGCTTTTCTCAAGCTCAGTGAAGAGACAGAGTGGTGGTATTGAGAAGCTGTCCTCAGAACCCAGCACATAGTTTTGTTCCAGTGGTTTTCTTTTTCCTCAGGCTACATTTGTTGTAGTGTGGAGCAGGTCAGGGTGTACCAGTTTAATAGACCTGGCAGGAAGAAAGATATTCTAAAGAGACCCTTGTGTTTGTCAATCTGACTTACAGACTATTCTACAATGGACCCCAAAGAAATGAGAATCTCCCCCAGGAGTTTCATGCTGTAGAAAGGAAAATGCTGCAGCTAGAAGAGAAACTTCTTTTTCTGAAAGAGATTTCACACAGCCTTAGTAACTTAGAGTATTAGAGATTGAAACCCAGACAATGATGAGCTAATACTGATGAGCACTTTGATGGGGACTGTTTAGATATGCATATCCTTGGTCCTCTAATTAAATTTTAGGCTCATTTAATGACCTCAAAGATAGAATTGAGGGGTCCACCAATCTTATTGTTGCTCATTCCAATATGACAATATTCGATAAATCTCTATTTTCTGCTTCCCACTTTGAATTTGGCTCCTTTAATAGACTTATTGAGGATGGGTGGCTGGACATGACTTGGGGAATGGGCTGTGACCCTCAAGTTCAATAACAAGATGAAGACATTTGTGGAGTGTTCACCACTAACAGAGTGCTGACTTCAAGTAGAGAAGAAAAATAGAAATCCCCAATAGTTTCTGGACTCATTTTACTTCAGACCATTTTCCTATAATTCTACTTTAGCATGCATCAACTGTTTTCTATTTCTGCTTGGTGAAGCATAAAAATACAAGGTAGGTCTTTGTGGGGGATTCTCGGGACAGTCAGAATGTTAGTAAGTCTCTTCACATTTGGAGTGCCTCAGAGGTTTTGCTTTCCTGTTTGTCTTACGACTCCTATGAACAACTTAGGGTTGTTTGAAAAAATTAGGATGAATGTCATTTGTCTTTGTCTTCCATTATTCCTCTGTACAACAACATTGGAGTACCATGTGTCAACTAGAGTTCCCAGAAAGAAACTGTCTACGAAGATGGATTTATTAGGCATCAGTAAGGCAGAGAGTTTGGGATGTTGCAGGTCTGGAAGCCAATTACCTTCTCTTGGACTAGCTTTAGCTCTTTAAGCCATTCTTGCCCTCCCCTGCAACCGAATTAACATTCTGTGCTCAATAGCTAAAACCCTCTTTCCTCTATTAACCTAGCAGTTCTCCACCAAGATTTCACTTGTTCAAACTGTGTAAAACTGGCACTTAATTATGAACTTAATCTAGTTGTC
>JAQQSO010006870.1:0-11027 GCA_028658305.1 Pachyuromys duprasi
GCTTGTATGGGGGAGGGTCAAAGAGTCATCCATCAAGTTCATGACTGAAACAGTCCCTGTTTCCCTCACTAGGGTCTTCAGTCCTACATCGAGCTATCATGGGCCCCATCTGAGCGGGGGTTCCAGGCCACATCCACACATGGACCTCTATTGTAGAAACCATCTCATACAAGACCCCTGTGCCCTGCTCAGTTTGGTCTTTGTGGAGCTCTTGTTCTCCCCAAGTCTCACCAACCTCCCCCAGATCTATCATTACTTCTCGCCCTCTGCCAAAGTCTTGATCGCGAGCCTTAATATCTGCTCTGATACATTGCTACATTGACCCCCCCAGAGGTCCTCCTTGGCATGCTCCTGTCCTGTTGCTTGTTTTCTCCTCCACTCAATGTCCATCCCATTTGTTCATCCAAGCAAGCATTGATCCTACCAACCTGGATCCTCCTTCCTGTATATCCTCTCTAGGTGTGTAGATTTCAGCTTGACCTTCCTATCCTATAGGTCTATATAAGTGAGTATATACCATATGTTTCTTTCTGCTTTTGGGATACCTCACTCAGGATGATAGAAGAAAACCATTTTTTAAAATCCACCAAAAAGTTAGGGTGTGAGCCTAGACTTTAACAGCTGAGCCAAAAAAAAAGGACATATTTCTTTATAAATACGACTTACAAAAGTTAAATCAAGGTCCCAAGAACAATTTAAATAGACATATAACCCCCAAGGAAATACAAAAAGTCATTAAAACTCTCCCAACCAATAAAAGCCCAGGGCCAACAGTTTTAGTGCAACATTCTACCAGACTTTTAAGGAAGACCTAATAATCAACACTGCTCAAATTATTCTGCAAAATAGAAACAGAAGAAACATTGCAAAATTCATTTTATAAGGCTACCATCACCCTGATACTCAAACCTCATAAAGGTTCAACAAAGAAAGAGACTTACAGAGCAATTTCCCTCATTGATATTGATGTAAAAATACTCAATAAAATATTCACAAACCAAATCCAAGAACACATCAAAAACATCATTCACCATGATCAAGTAGGCTTCCTCCCACTAATGCAGTGATGGCTCAAAATATGAAAATCTGTTAATGCAATCCACTATGAAAATAAAGTGAAAGATAAAAACCTACAAGATCATCTTTTTATATGCTAAAAAAGGCTTTGACAAAATCCAACACCCTTTCATCAGAAAAGTAGTGGAGAAATCAGGAATGTAAGGAATATACTTAAATACAATAAAGTCAATTTTCTGCACATGTACAGCCAACATCAAATTAAACGCAGAGAAACTCAAAGCCACTCCAGTAAAATCACGTACAAAAAAAGGTTGTCTATTCTCACCTACTCAATAAAGTACCTTAAAGTTCTAGCTAGAGCAATTAAACAACTAAAGGAGTCCCAGGGGATACAAATTGAAAAGAAACAATATTTTTATTATTTTTCCCAATTTAAAGATAAAATATCTTTATTTGCAGATGATATCATAATATACATAGCACCCCCCCCCCAAATAAACACCTTCAGCGAAGTAGCTAGATACAAGACTAACTCAAAGAATCTGCAGTCATCCTATATACAAATAACAAAGGAGATGAGAAAGAAATCAGGGAAACAACACTCTTCACAATAGCAAAAAATAATATAAAATAACCAAACAAGTGAAAGACCGATATGACAAGAAATTCAGGTCTTTGAAGAAAGAAAATGCAGATTTTAGAAGATGAAAAGATCTCCCATGCTTGTGGATCGGCTCATAGAAAATAGGTAAGTAACAATCTTAATGAGTTTTTTAAAGATTTAAATGCTTTGTGTCAGGTATTGAATATTTAGCATATAAAAGAGAAATGGGAGGGGGATTTTAAAGTGCATATGCAAAAGGGCATACAATCCTAAGGAAAAGGAGGCAGAAAGTTTAAGAGCTAGAGAGGATAGAGGGCACCAGGAGAACCATTCCCTGTTAATCAACTGAGTGGAACTCCCAGAGACTGGGGCAGCATGCAGGGTCTGCTCTAGGTCCTCTGCATATGTAGTATGGCTTTTAGTTTAGTATTTTTATGAGATTCCTGAGTGCATGAGTGAGAGGGTCTCTGACTCTTATGCATTCTCTTCGGCTTTTTTCCTTCTGTTGGTTTGCCTTGTCCAACTTCAATACGATGGCTTTTGGCTTTTGTTTTATTTTATTACATTTTATTTTGTTATGTTTGGTTGTTATGTCTTAGAAGACGATTTTTTTTCTAGTGAGACACAAAAGGGGAATGTAATAAGATGGAAGAAGAAGTAGAGTAGAACTGGGAGAAGGAAGAGGGGAACTGAAATAAGGCTATATTGTATGAGAAAAGAATTATTTTAAATCAAAGGAAAATGTTTTTTTAAGAATATATAGAAGTGACTATAAGATTTTCTGCATCATTCTTCACTTTAGAAAGGCTTTTGTTGTCTGAATTTTATCAGTTAATTCACTGATTAAAGAACACAGAATATTATAAAATAAACTGCACACTAAAAGTTTGTGTATATGTAATCCTTAACCAAAATTCAGGTGTAAACAAGAAACTACTTACAGGTAAATTAAAGTAAAAAAAATTTTTTAATTAACTAAATAATGCTTTTATTCTCTCCCCATTAAAAATATGTTAAAACCAATATTGGCCAGAGCTTAACAGTGTGTGTTAGAATCAGTTACAGAGACATTTCCTCTTGTAGCCTAGTCTACAAAAGACGTGGTTGTGATATGACAGTGAAGTGCCTTTTTGCACATAATTACGGATGTATATTTTCAAAGTATTTGACACTTCCCTACTTCATAAAGGCTTAAAGATGGTTGGGTAGATCTTGCTTTGGTTAGTGGGATTTTGTGCCCATTATCTAGGAGAAACATTTAATTGCTGCTGGGGGAATTTTCTTTTTTATTGAGGTTATTGGAAATTACATAGGAAAGCAGTACTAAATGATACATTAATAATAGCTGTCTTAGTTACACAAACCTGTAGAGGATATAACATGGGGTGGGGGGAATATTTGGTATTTCTAGGCTTTTAATAATTTGAGAAGTTGACACTTAAATGTAGCCTTATCCAATCCTAACTATGCCTATTGACTGTGTGGAAACTGGAAGACTTACATTATTGAACGATCCTCATGCTATTTCCAAGATTTTCAGAAGATTATGTATTCTTTGTAATAGTCCACATGGGAGAACATCATTGCTACTTTATACATGGTCCTTTGGACCAACTGCATAACAGGCTGCATTCATTAGAGGTCCCAAAACACTCTAGCTCATTCTGATAAGTCTCACCAATGGCATGGAGGGTGGCTTTCATACTTTTTACGTAAAGAGTGGTCGGACACTTCCCTTTTCCTCTGTGCTTCTTTTACTGTGAGTTCTTCCTTGTGAAATGTGTAAGGACTGTCTAGCCTTGTCTTCTTCTTTATAGTTTCTACTGAATGGGAATATGTAAATTAATAAATACAACCCTTTCTCAGTAAGTCCCATTTCTTGGGTCTTTCCAATAGTCTCACAATTTCAAGTTAAATCTTGGGAGAAATTCTTGCTTTTGTGCTAAGAATAGTGATTACCAACCCTGGAAGCTACTTAGTAACTTGGAAATTTTAGACAATGTTCCCTACATTCTTATGTCTTGATTTCTTCACATTGAGAAGTGGCAGTGCATAACATGTTTGAAGGGAGTAAGATACTATGAGGAGCTTCTGGTTGATGTGTGTTGAACATTACTAGATGCTACATGAAAGGAAAATGGTAGAGCACGGGATGATATTCTTAAGTACTTACATTATGACAGCACAGTGTCAGGTACTTTTCTCCAACCATGCCATTACAGCTTCACAATAGGTGATGCCAGCTTGGTTCTATCGTGATTTTTCTATAGAAAAACTCTTGTATTTTGAGCTAGTAAAGATTTGTTATGCTCTCATCATATTCCAGAATCCTAGTTCTCTGATATAATAATAATTCTAGTAGCCTTAACCATGCTCTATGAAGCCCGATAGGATGTAGAAGTATTTCAATATTGTTTAATATCACCGTTCTAAGATACAAACAAATGACATTACAATGATGAGAATCATTACAATCTATTATAGCCTAAAACCAATAAATAAATTTAAACTGTTTAGACAGACTGAAAGGAAACGTTACTGTGTGAGAGACATTATAAGAAATATTAAAATGAAATGTTATAAAAGATCTGAGGAAGCGCTTGCCTCTGACTGGAGCAGATGGTTTCATGGAAAGAGAACTTGAAACTTTAGCATACACAGAATGATAGGTGGAATTTTGACAGGTGTCAAAGATGCCAGAGCATTGCAGGAGGAGGGAACAGCATGAAGAAAGAGATATTTCAGAAATGTAGAAAGCATATTAAAAAATAAGACTTAGAGACTTGATTATGCAAAGGCATCTTCAAAGGAACAACAATTGTAATTATTCTCAGTGTAAAATGACCTAGTTCTTATTAACGGTTGCATTTATAAACTATTCTGTTGTAATCCAAAAATTAGTTGATTAAAATAATAAATGACATGTATAAATAGATTAATAAATTAATTTAAAAAACAATAAATGTCTAGTCACATTTACAGCAAGAACTTCACAGAGGTTTAGGTGGTGGTCTCCTATAAAATCTTGTATGAACAGGCAGTTAAGATGTGAGCTGTTGCTGTAGCGATGTGAAATCTTGACGGGGCCTGGAGGATTCACTCCAAATTGCTTCGCTCATTCCCCCACCCCTTGTTATGTGAACGTTTTCATGTGCAGTTTGAGGATCAACCTCATGGAGCAAACATGTCAGTGTGTATTCGAGAGAAAACAAGACAGAACTCTTAGTGTTTTCTTATTATGTAACTTCAAAAGTCACAGTAATTTTTTGTGTTTCCTTGAAGCCTACTTCGTTGAGGGAGATGAATATAGATGCAGGAGGTGGACATCACTGGCACCATTTCTGGGAGCTCACTACCACAGCTGTCTTTGCGTTTAAAATAAAACATGGTCCTTAGTTAAGTCAATGTTAGTATAAGAGTCCAAGAATAAGTCACTAATTATACTAAAAGGCACATCTAGGAAAAAACCTTATTCTCCCGATCTTACCTGTCTAATTGCATTGCATTAGAAATACATAATTTTCTCTTATACATCTCCTCTTTTCCACACAATCTTTTCCACCAATATTTTAAGTGAAGTCGTCCTTTGGAGTCTTAATTCGGGTAAAGAATTTCTACTTTGAGATGTTACATTGAAGTTGTGAGGTGCTTGACCTAGGAGCAGTCTATCAAGATTGTTGAAATAGATCAGAAAAGCCACTACTGAGTAAAGATGTCACCAGCTTCTCCAAACAAATTCAGCCAACAGCCCAGGTGACAGAGGGTAGTAGACGTTATATCTTAGCCACCTTCCATAGCTGAAACTACTGAGAATAAAAAGGAAAACTAATAGCTGCTACCTACTGGATTGTTGTTTACTAATCTAGATTTCAGGTTGCATTTTCAAATCATAAGTAGTTCACATGACTTTATTTGGCCTCTCACTTTTATTGGTCCCAAGTTCAATCAAATGAACTGCTGAAAGCTAAAACCTGAACTAGCTCATCTGCTGAACAATGAACTCAAAACAAGCCTAGGGCAGCAAACGGGATCTTAATTGCTACTGCTATTTCTCTAGTGCTTTGCCCGCTAGGTGACTGTGTGACAAGAGGTCTCAATGAATTAAGAATAGTGGAACAAAATTCCTGGGCACAGATAGTACCCTTGCCTGCCTGTTATCTCTCAGGCAGGTCTCCCCTTAGCTCAGGTAATCCTACTTAACACAGCCACCTGAAGGCATTAAGAGATTATGGACTACCCTCACTTCAGAGGTCTCTTGAAGAGTCATGGGGGGAAATAATCACATTATCCTTGCCATTATTAAGCACTTATTGGAGGCCACTGGAGGGTTAGGCATTACAAGAGAGTATCCATTTTGCACACATTAGAAAATGTATATGGCCTTTACCTCAGAAACATATTAACAGCATTGCTCTTCCTGTCATGTTTGCTTTCATTTCCTATGGAATCTTTGGGGACTTCTTAGGTGGTAAAGGGCTCATCTGATTGTTTTTCTAGGATGAACTTTCATCCTCTTTGTCAGTTCACCCCAGTTGGGAAATATGTCTATTCCCAGAAATGATCTCCTTCCTCAGCCATTTTCAGAGCATCAAGAAGGCAAGCATTCATTTTACTACACACAGTTTAGTGGGATGACTAAAGTGGTGGAGATGATAGTATGCATTTTCTTCTGCTTAGCCTCTGAATCTTGTAATATTTCAAAGGAGCCTTCGTAGATTTTGAGGAGTCCCAGGGACATTTGAACAAAGCATTTATTATCAAGTCCACAGTGGCTGGCAAGCACAGGGTTAGTTCCCAGATGTTGTTCCTGAGCTGAAAGCGAAAAACCTGGAAGGCAGAGACATTAAGCAACTTTCTCCTGGTTTTGTCATCAATAACTATTTGAAGCCAATTCAGCATAGGCTATCTAGCATGCTTGTACGCTACTTCCATTTAAATAACCTGCTGGAAATATGGAAAGAAAAACAACAACCAAGTAAAGAAATTTCTACCTGTAATTTTTACATTAAATAGCATCAATGAATAAGATTTTGAATTTGTAGATGAAATTGAGTGTGTTTATTTCCGTAGGGGTATTGTAACTTAGAGGACAAGCACCCTAAATTTTACACTCAGAGTGTGTGCGGTGACTGTTACTGAGACAAGCCTCGCTAGTGCCAAGATGCTTTTCACATCAAAATCCTAAAAACACACAGACACACATACACACACACACACACACACAGACACACACACACACACACACACTCACACACTCACACACTCAGCCTATTCTCCCCTGACAAACTCAAACTCAAAGAGGAAAAAAAAGGACAACTTTAATTTTGGTATTTAAAACTTAAACTTACACAAGTTTTAAATTATTTAAGGGATCAAAAGTCTCTCAGGCATGATAATCCTTCTTGCCTTTAGTGATACACCTATGAGAGTGCCCAAATTTTCAAACTCAGAATAGCAATATGCCTATATTCTCATCATCTTCTACTTACTATTATAGAACAACACAAATATATTTTCACCCCTTGCTTTTTATTTATTTCGTTGCAAAACATATAAGTGAATAGCATGTTAAAATTCATCTTGTTATGGAATGGTTTACATTTAAATATATTTTTTTGTTTTACAATTACAGATGTTTTCTAGAAGCATAGAATATATTTCTTGTTTCAGATTGTCTACTTATAGACTATTTGCAAGAAAAGACAAAGAACACATTTGTTATTGTTCAATTGTGAAAATATGCACATGTGCATAAGTTTGCATATACACATATTAAATAATGCCTGTATGTATTTACTAAAGTAACACTTTCCTTAAAACAGCTATTTTCTGGAATTGCTTCAGATAGAAATGCTGCTCTTTGGTTTTTTTTTGTTTGTTTGTTTTTTGGTTTTTTTTTTTTTGGATTATAAGAAGACATAAACATGGATTTACCAGAAACTACATTATGTAAGTTGAAGAAACAAATCATAACATACATCCTGAAGAGCACAGGCAAAATTCATTAAAAGTAGGAGCTGAGTCCCCCCTATCAGTGGGCTAAGGGAGGGACATGGGGGTAGAATAGGGATGGAGGGTAGGTCTGAGAGGAGATGAGGGAGGGGTATACAGCTGAGATGCAAAGTGAATAAACTGTAATAAATAATAAATTTTAGCCTTGCTAGGCCACAGAGGAGGACATAGCAACCAGTCCTGAAGATACCTGATAAGCTAGGGTCAGATGGAAGGGGAGGAGGTCCTCCCCTAGCAGTGGGCTTGGAAAGGGGCAGGGAAGAGATGAGGGAGGGTGGGATTGGGAGGGAATGAGGGAGGGGCTACGGCTGGGATAAAAAGTAAATAACCTGTAATTAATATAAAATGTAAAAATTAATATAAAAAATTTAAAAACAAATTTTTTCAAAAGTGAGAACTGAAGTCTCTTACATTGTTTGAAGCCCTGGACTAACCTTTCTCTGAACATTATGGTTATATAGGACAACTAAATATCAGTTTTGATATTTTAGAGTTGATTTCTGTCACAAGTGTACTCTTTGTTTGCTCTCCATCATGACTCCGTAGTAAGGGGAGCAGGGACTCTCATGATGGAGACTGAGCTGCCCATGGGTTCCTTCTGAGCAAGGGGTCTGGATCCTCTTCATGCTTGGTCCTTGGTTGGTGCATCAGTCTCTCCAGACCCTCCTGGGTCCAGATTTCTTAGGTTTGTTGGTCTCCTTGTGGAGCTCCTGTCCACCCCAGGTCCTTCTTTCCCCCACTCCCAACTCCCTTCCCTGCCCCCACCTTTTATAAAACTTCCTGAACTCGGCCCATAGTTTGGCTGTAAGTTACAGCAACTGCTTCGATCCTTCTCTGGGTGGAGTCTTTCAGAGGACATCTATGATGAGCTCCAGTCCTGTTCCTCTCTTCAGCCGCTTCCGGTGTCTATATATCATTAAGTATTAACTTGTTCGCAATTTACAGCATGATAGCCCCAAATGCACATTACACAGATTGCATATTTAAATTTCTATCAGGTATTTAGGACGGTCGTGGGTTTGAACTTTCATTCAAGTGAAAAGAGTACTTGTGTCCATCTCTGTGTTCTCCTTCTCCAGCTAATAAAATTTCTGCAGGTAAAACTGCACCTTCAAACAAGTTCTTTCAGATACGAAAATGCCAAACATGTGGTCTTCATGGAAAGCCTTTTGCTTTGAAAGTTTACTCTGGCATTAAAATCTCCAGTCCAGCCTTTGTTTCCTTGGTTCTGTGTTCATATTTTTGTTTTGTAAATCTAAACAGTTTCAATTTGATTTAATTTTACGAAATTAGTTAAGACTCTCTTTATGACTTAATTCAGATTCTTAGTCCTAAAGAAGAACGAAATTCATTTTGAATTCTTACAAAGAATACACTTATCTTTATTTTTATCATCCTATTTTACTAGCTATCCAATTTCACATTTTTAACTTTTTTGGCTTCATTTTCTCCCATATTTTCTATTTTTTGATTTAAGAACTTTGGGTTCTTTTTTGTCCTCAAGCTAGTCATTTGGAAGGAATGTATCTTCTTTTAATTTCAAGTAGAAGATTCAAACAGGCTTAAAGAATATCATGAGTTCAAAGCGCCCTGCATCAATAATAGCAAAGGCAGGAAGGCCTATACCATTCTACTATGCAGATGCTGAGGGAAATTAATTATATGTGATTACTTTTCAGAACATTATAGTTGGGTTTTTTTATTATATTTTATATATTCTCCTGATACTCATAGAAGTTAATTTATTACATATTTTAACACCAAAATTGTTGGTTGCAGTGTTATTTTAGCCCATGTCTTTATAATTTCTTTGGGTGGTTATTTCTACTTCACAGTTGCTTCCTTATATCTCATACATTTTTTCATTTGTATGTTTATTGTATGTATATCTCTCTTAACATTTTCCTTGAGTATATATATATATCTACATAGGTGACATATTTTTATATCTATGAGTCACAAAAATGAACTTTTATAAATAAAATATTTAAAAATGGTGAGCTATAGTTTACTCAGATTATCTGAGTACTGATATCATTTTCTGACAGATACAATTTTTCCTATCAATTTCCAAATTATTCAATATTTTCCTTTAGATTTTTGGAGAAAATTCTAACTTATTTTTAAAATCAAAAGTCATCATTTTTATTATTTTATCTATTACATGACATTTCTGTTTCTGTTATTGACATCTGTGATTTCAGAAGTCACCATATTTGCTGTCCATATAAGAGTGCATTCAGTCCCTTTGGCTCTAGTAACTTTCTGGAAAACATCTTTAAACATGTTTAAATATTTGGATTTTTACATGCCCTTATGTAATTTTTCTCTGATATTTTCAATTTTCCCTTTTATGTATTAAAATATGCAAGTAAAATATTATTACTTCTATGTTTGTGCAAAATGAATATATACTCTGTATAAAAGCTAAGACAAGCTACTTATGCAGTAACTTACAGATATTTTAGTAAGAACACTTTAAATATAGTTAGATTTTTTCTGTATGCTGTGTATTGAAATTAACTGCAATCACTATCATGAATCATAGACTCTTATTATTTAATTAAAACCTTATGTCCTTTTACTACCATCTTCCTATTCTCTTCTCTTATCAGTATTGCAAGACTATCATTCAATGTTCTACTTGTATGAGCTTGACTTTTTACTGTAGTTTTTTATTAATTAATTTTTTATATCAATCACAGGTTAGGTACTTTGCATCCAAGGCGTAGCCCCCCTCCCTCATTCCATCCCACCCTTCCACTCCCATCCTCATCTCCTTACTCCCCGCCCACTCCAAGTCCACCAACAGGGGAGGACCTCCTCCCCTTCCATCCAACCCCACCTCATCCTGTCTCCTCAGGGCTGGCTGCAATGTCCTCCCAGGGGATCTAGCCAGTCTGTCACTCCGTGGCATGTATGGGGGAGGGTCAAAGAGTCATCCATCAAGTTCATGACTGAAACAGTCCCTGTTTCCCTCACTAGGGTCTTCAGTCCTACACCAAGCTATCATGGGCCCCATCTGGGCGGGGGTTCCAGGCCACATCCACACATGGTCCTTCATTGTAGAAACCATCTCATACAAGACCCCTGTGCCCTGCTCAGTTTGGTCTTTGTGGAGCTCTTGTTCTCCCCAAGTCTCACCAACCTCCCGCAGATCTATCATTACTTCTCGCCCTCTGCCAAAGTCTTGATCGCGAGTCTTAATATCTGCTCTAATACATCGCTACATTGACCCTCCCCCCCCCCAGAGGTCCTCCTTGGCATGCTCCTGTCCTGTTGCTTGTTTTCTCCTCCACTCAATGTCCATCCCATTTGTTCATCCAAACAAGCATTGATCATACCAACCTGGGTCCACCTTCCTGTATATCCTCTCTACGTGTGTAGATTT
>JAQQSO010006871.1:0-11027 GCA_028658305.1 Pachyuromys duprasi
CACAGGGGTCTTGTATGAGATGGTTTCTACAATCAAGGACCATGTGTGGATGTGGCCTGGAACCCCTGCACAGATGGGGCCCATGATAGCTCGGTGTAGGACTGAAGACCCTATTCAGGGAACAGGGACTGTTTCAGTCATGATCTTGATGGCTGACTTTTTGACCCTCCCGCATACAAGCCGGGGAGTGACAGACTGGCTAGATCCCAGGGGAGGACATTGCAGCCAGCCCTGAGGAGTCAGGATAAGCTGGGGTTGGATGGAAGGGAAGGACATCGTCCCCTGTTGGTGGACTTAGAGGGGGCAGGGAGGAGGGAGATGAGGGAGGGAGTAGGAGGGTAGGAGGGAATGAGGGAGGGGGCTACGTCTGGGATTCAAAGTACCTAACCTGTGATTGAGATAAAAATAAATATATTTAAAAAATGTTAGAATTACATATATGCTATGTATATTATATATAGTCATATTTGTATACTCTTTCATATATACTGTATATATTCAAATATGCATAGATATCTCTGTGTGTGGATTAATACAATTATATTGATGTAACTGTACATTTCAGTTTAAAATTTTCCTTGTGCCATTCTATGTTTTTCAAATGTCTAGTTAATATATATTGTAGTAGGGTGAATAATGAATAGATATGTTGAATTCATACATCTGACAAATGCTGTGGTATATATATATATATATATATATATATATATATATATATATATACCGCTTAAACTTTTTAAATCAGAAAATAACATTGGAACTATAAGTTATCTTCATTTTAAAGATGAGAGTTTCCATGTTATAGCTGGAAAAGTGGTATTGTTAACTGAAGGTAAAGCCTAGTCATGAATCTGGGAAAAAAAAAAAAACATTCATTAGTCACTATTATCTAGCAACTTGAACGGACTCAACTCTCCAAAAAAAGACATAGGCTAACAGAATGGTGTGGAAACAGGATCCAACATTCTCCTGTGTCCAAGAAACACACCTATGTAACAAAGATAAACACTACCTCAGAATGAAGAATTGGAAAATGTTTTTCAAGCAAAGGGACCCAGAGAACAAGCTGGGGTAGCTATCCTAATAGCTAATAAAATATACTCTCAACCAAAATTAATCAAAAATATGAGGAAGGACACTACATTCTCATCTAAGGAAAAATCCACCAGGAGGACATCACAATTTTGAACATCTTTGTCGCAAATATAAGCGTGCCTACGTTCATAAATGAGACATTAATAAAACTTAAATCACACATCAATCCCACCACTTTCATAGTGGGAGACTTCAACACCCCACTCTCACCAAGGGACATATTACCTATACAGAAGCCAAATAGGGAAATAAAGGCACTTTCAGAAGCCCTAAATCATAATGACCTAATAGATGTCTATAGAATTTTTCACCTTAGAATAAAAGAGTATACGTTCTTTTCAGCACCTCATGGAACCTTCTCCAAAACAGACCATATAGTTGATCACAAAGCAAGCCTCGACAGATACAAAATGACTGAAATAATCCCCTGTATTCTATCTGACCACCATGGACAAAAGATGGACCTCAACAACAATGGGATTAGCAAAAAGCCTTCATGATCATGGAAACTGAACACCTTGCTGCTCAATGACAGCTGGGTTAAAAAGAAATAAAGAAGGAAATTAAAGACATTCTAGAATTAAATGAAAATGAACATTCAACATACCCTAATTATGTGAAACAATGAAAGCAGTGCTCAGAGGAAAATTTATAACACTAAGTGCCTTCAAGAAGAAATTTGTAATACCTCATACAAGTAATTTAATGGCCCAATTGAAAGTCCTAGAAAAAAATAAAAAGAAGCAAGTACATCCAGGAGGAGCAGATGGCTGGAAATAATCAAACTCATGGATGAAATCGATCAATTAGAAACAAAGAAAAGTATTCAAAGAATCAATGAAACCAAGAGCTGGTTCTTTGAGAAAATCAACAAGATAGACAAGATCCTAGCCAAACAAACAAAAGGTAAAGAGAAACTCTCCAAATCATCCAGAAATGAAAAGGGAGACATAACTACAGACACTGAGGGAACCCAAAAAATAATTAGGTCTTACTACAAAAGCCTATATGTCACAAAATTTGAAAATCTAAAGGAAATGGACAATTTTCTGGATAGGTCCCACCTACCAAAATTAAACCAAGATCAGGTAGAAAGATTGAATAGTCTTATGTACCCCAAGGAAATAGAAGCACTCATCAACAGTTACCCTTTCCAAAAATGCCCTGGACCAAATGGATTCAGTGTAGAATTCGACCAGACCTTCAAAGAAGTGCTAACTCCAATTCTCTTCAAAGTATTCCACAAAATAGAAACAGAAGGAACATTTCAAACTCATTTTATGAAGCCTCACTCACCCTGATAACTAAACCACACAAAAACCCAACAAAAAGAACTTCAGACCTATATCTTTTATGAACATTGATGCAAAAATACTCAAAAAATACATACAAACCGAGACCAAGAAGACATCAAAGATATCATCCACCATGGCCAAGTAGGCTTCATCCCAGTCATGCAAGGGTGGTATAATATACGCAAATCCATCAATGTAATCCAACATATAAACAAACTGAAAGAGAAAATCACATCATCGCCTTGGATGTGGAAAAAGCATTTGACAAAATCCAACACCCATTCATGTTTAAAGTCTTGGAGAGATCAGGGATACAAAGCACATTCCTAAACATAGTAAAGGCAATATACATCAAGCCTATAGCCAACATCAAACAAATGGAGAGAAACTTAAATCAATCCCATTGAAATCAGGGACAAGGCAAGGCTGCCCATTGTCTCCATATCTCTTCAACATAGTACTTGAAGTCCATAGCTAGAGCAACAAGACAGCTAAAGGAAATCAAGGGGATACAAATCAGAAAGGAAGAAGTAAAAGGTTAACTATTTACAGATAATATGATAATATAAATGAGTGACCCCAAAAATTGAACCAGAGAAAACATTCAGCTGATAAACACCTTCAGCAAGGTGGCTGGATACAAAATCAACTCAAAAAAAAAAAATGCAGAAGCCCTCCTGTATAGCAAAGACAAAAGGACTGAGAAAGTAATCAGCGAAACAACACCCTTCAAAATAGCCACTAATAACATAAAGTACCTTGGGGTGACTCTAACCAAGCAAGTGAAAAACCTGTTTGAAAAATACTTCACATCTCTGAAGAAAGAAATTGGAGAAGACATCAGAAGATGGAAAGATCTCCTGTGCTCATGGTAGGATAAACATAGTGAAAAATGGCCATCCTGGCAAAAGCAATATAAAGATTCAATGAAATTCCCATCAGAATCCCAACATAATTCTTCATAGAATTTGAAAGAAAGATTCTCAGCTTCATACGGAGAAACAAAAAAACCCAGAATTTCCAAAACGATCCTCTACAACAGATCATCAGGAGGTATCTCCATCCCTGACCTCAAGCTGTACTATAGAGCAATAGTAATAAAAACTGCATGGGCCTCACATAGAAACAGAAAGGAGGATCAATGGAGCCAAATAGAAAACTTAGAAATAAACCCACACACCTAGGAATACTTGATTTTTGACAAAGAAGACAAATCGTTCAGTGGAAAAAAAAAAGACAGCATCTTCAACAAATGGTGCTGGTCCAACTGCATACCTACATGCAGAAAAATGAAAATAGGTCCATATTTATCACCTGTCACAAAACTAAAGTCCAAGAGGATCAAAGACCTCAACATAAAACCAGACACTAAGTCAGTTAGAAGAAAAAGTGGGAAAGAGCCTAGAACTCATTGGCACATAGGAGAACTTCCTGAAGAGAACGCGAATACCACAGGCTGATCAACCATCAATAAATGGGACATCATGAAACTGAAAAGCTTCTCTGAAGCAAAGGATACTATTGTCAGAACAAAACAACCCTGTAGAGACTGGGAAAGGATCTTCACTAACCCTAGATCTGACAGAGGGCTGATATCCAGAATATATAAAGAACTAAAGAAGTTAAAAAACAATAAATCAAGCAATCCAATTAAAATGGGGTATGGAGCTAAACAGAGAATTCTCTATAGAGGAATATAGAATGGCAGTGATACCCTTAAAACGATGCTCAACATCCTTAGCCATCATGGAGATGCAGATCAAAATGACCCTAAGATTTCACCTTATACCCATCAGAATGGCTAAAATCAGAAACTCAAGTGACAACACATGCCTGGAGAGGTTGTGGAGAAAGGGGAGACCTCCTCCATGGCTGGTGGGAATGCAAACTTTTACAACCACTCCTGAAACCAATTTGTTGCTTTCTTAAACAATTAGGAATAGTGTATCCTCAAGACCCAGCTATACCACTCCTAGGTATATATCCAAATCATGCTTAAGTACAGAACAAGTACATTTGTCCAACTATATTTATAGCAGCTTTATTAGTAATATCCAGAACCTGGAAACAACTGAGATATCCATCAACGGAGGAATGGATACAGAAATTGGGGTACTTTTACACAATGGAATATTACTCAGCAAATAAAAACAAGGAAATCATGAAATTTGTAGGTAAATGGTGCTATCTAGAAAAGATCATCCTAAGTGAAGTATTTCAGAAGCAGAAAGACATACATGGTATATACTCACTTTTATAGACTTATGAGATATGATAAACATACTGAAATCTATACACCTAAAGAAGATAAACAGGAAACAGGACCTGGGGTAAGATAATCAATCCTCACTTAGAACGACTAATGGATTGAACATTGAATGTAGGAGAAAACAAGTAACAGGAAAGGAGCCTATCACAGAGAGACTCTGAATGACTCTACCTAACAGTGTATCACAGCAGATACTGAGACTGTAATATATGGATAAAATTCATACCATGTGTGTCTTTCTGGGTCTGGGTTACCTCACTCAGGATGATCTTTCCTAGTTCCATCAATTTGCCTGAAATTTTCATGATTTCTTTGTTTTAATAAGCTGAATAGTATTCCATTGTGTAAATGTGCTATGGTTTCTTCACCCATTCTTTGGTTGAGGGACATCTAGGTTGCTACCAGATTCTGGCTGTTCTGAATAAAGCTGCTAGGAACATAGTTGAGCAAGTGTCCTCATTGTATATTTGAACATCTTTTGGGCTTGTTCCCAGGAGAGGTATAGCTGAGTCTTGAGGAAACAGTATGATTCTTTATGTCTTTTTCAGCAATCCACATTATTATTTTACCTAAACCTCTTTTTGTATAATCTTCCTCACCCTTACCTAAGAACCCATCCAGTTTCCTGTTTTCCTCTCTGATCAATTGTGTTCTTCTACTCACCATTACCTTCCTCAGACCTTCTGCGCTTACCTCCATCCTTCCTGCATAAGGAGCCCTGTTACCCCATTTCCCTAAATACATACTTATACCCTGCTACTCTGCTCTCTATGGTCCCACAACAAGCCCAATTCTGGCAATGGTCTAATTTTGCTTTCTTAGTTTCTGTAATTAATACAGGCTATATTATCACATCTGAAGATGTGGAACTAATATCCACCAACTAGAGATCACATGAAACATTAAGACAAGTACTATTTTCCACACATTATGACAATCATGAATTTGCTGAAGATCTCTATATATTGATGTTCTTTGGGAATTTCTTTTTAAAAGAGATTCCTTCCCATGCAGTGGAACACAAGGTCCAAGTGTTACATATCACTAGCACCCAGACACTTATACAGTTTCACTCAACAGTCTTACCTTTGATGCTGATGTAAGTTATTTGGCCTAGTTACCAAGGTAAGTTTATTATTGAATTAACTTAATTCAGTACTCTAAAATCAGCTTTGTGTAAATAGAAAATGGCTATACTGACTCAGAATCTCATGAGCAATTATATTTTCAAGTTCACTTTTATAATTCACATGTATAGTTGTATGAATGCATGCATGTATATAACTAACGAAGAAGTTAGTGGAAGAGACAATACTATAACATTTTCATAAATACAGCACCATAAATCACACATTTTATATTAACAATCTTTTGTGCCCAAAGAGTTCAGTCTAGTAGAGGAAAGGATCCATCCCAATTGCTAGAGCCAAACATTTGAGTCTCTCACCAGCATACATACAGATAGCTACACAGTGATTGTCTGTTCTTTAAAAATCCACAAGATGCACTGGAGAGATGGAATAATGGTTATGTGCAGTTTTGACTGTTGCCGAAGACCTGGATTAGATTCCCAACACTGATATGGTGCCTCATAACAATCTGTACCTCTAGTTCTGGGGGATCCATTGCCTTCTCTGTCCTGTCACACTAGTGGTGCACAGGCATATATGTGAGCACAATATTCATTTATGGAAAATAATTAATAAATAATTGAAATTTCCCTGATAATATTTTATTCCAGTGTTGGTTACCAAACTAAAACACCAACAACCTAATTCCAAGTTTAAAATCACAAATGCACAAATGATATATGTAAAATAATTTTCATAAAGTACATATCTACACTTTCTTAATATTCACATGTAATATAAGTCATATAAAAGATCATAAGGTAAAAATAGTATTCTAAAAAATGTTTTTTTTCTTTTTCCAAAGGTATATTCTTCAACCTTTCTACTTCATATCTATTGCTTCCTAAATGTTTGTCTCATCCAGTAGTGACATACCTTCTAAATGATCAAGTGACATCTTTCTCTGAGGTTCACTGAAGCTGAGGTTGGATGAGATAAAAAGACCATCACTACCATGGCTACAGAGTTGTCAACATTGAGTGCACCGAGCAAATGCAGTTTTTATTTGAAAACTTATTTTGCAGTGCTGGGTGTTTTCACATTAATTTAAACTGTAGTTTCAGTTGTGAGTAATAAAGCCCAAAGTGTATCCATACACATTCATCATAGTGGACAGGCCTTCACTGTTAGATTGACCCAGAACTAAAGAGTGTTCAGGTACCTGTTTGAAGACACCTGCAACAAAAGACTAAGAGCTGCTTTGTGCATGGCTCTACATTCTTCCAAGAAAAAACACTTTACAACTTCATTATCACAGTCTTTGATTCTAAAACAGACTTGTCTTATGAATTATGCTGATAGTTGCCTTCTGCTTAGTAGAAATTTAGTAATTTAAAAAGCATACAAGTATGCCAGAAGTAAAGTATCATTTTCATTTTAATATTTACCATATATAATGGGTACTGACCTAAAAGCAGTATGCTAGGAGAACATGAAGCAAGTGTGTGACTTTCAGGTGACAAGGTACATGGTGTTGCCTGATGATCTGTTCATTGTCAGCAACAAGAATAGATCTTCAGTAATCTCAGGAGATGAAGACCATAGCCATCCAAGCTAGTTCCATGGAATCTTTATAAAATAGTTAAGGACAGCAGAAAAAAATACTGATCACTTTTCAATAAGGTATTAATTCATACCTATTACCTGATACTCTTAAATAATTTCAGTACATGAATTGTTCCTTGGAAATTGAGTTTAGTGCAGATGTGGCTGGAAGCACACAGAAGCTGACTAGAATATTACAGTCTCACGCTTACGATCCAGCTCCTCTGAGATGAAGCAGCAGCAGCAGGAGGGACACTGCAGAGACTGTGGGGAAGCGATCAAGCTCAGAGATTCATCACAAGCTGCATAGAATGAGATACATAAAGATAAGAAAGTGTTCAATGGAAAAGAGAGAGAGATTGATTATTGGAATACTCAGTCCAAGAATAGAGAATAGCATATGGTGTGGGGGTGAGGGATAGCTAACATGAATACCTGCACAACACTTCAGTAAAAACTGAGAATTACATAAAATATGTTAGTGAAATAAAATGAACCTGGAGAATGGAAATAAAATGAACTTGGAAAATGGAGAATGTGTCTTATGCTTTCCAGTTCACTTGACTAAATCCCTGGCCCTTCATATTATACCACTGCTAATATTTAATGTTAAGTTACAGAGAACAAATTGAAATTTCTGTAATTCTTGAAAACATAAATTCATATATCTACAATTTGGTTTTTGTAGTATTTATATTCTGTGGCCATTGATATTAACTCAATGATATTAACTAATATCTTTTTTTTCCTTTTAAAAATTATTTCATAAGTAATTTTGCATTATCTGATTTTCAGTTTAATTATGTTACATGTATGTGCTAGAGAAAGAGAGAGAGAGAAAAAGAAAGGGGATTAAGACATAAAGAAATAAGGTCTCAACCTGTAGTTCAGACTAACTTCAACCAAACACATGATACTCCTGCCTAAGCATTGTGAGTGCTGAGATTATAGGCATGTGCCAACACACATGCCTTCATTGTCCATTTGATCCTCTTATATACATTACTAAATGATATTCCAGCAAAATAAAAATGGATCTCTGGTATTCATCACATGTGTATAATTTTCTTAGGCATTTCTTTGTGAATGTATATTTTATTGAAAAATTTTATTTTGTAAGTAATGGAGAAAAACTTAGCGATTTTGACTTTAAATAATTTTATACTATTCAAGATTTAGAAACATTTTTTCACTGATAATGGAAAGCTTACTCATATTTTGTCAGTAGCAATATTATAGATTTTAATTTATAAAAAGTGAAACATTAAAATTGATTGCATTTAATAAAAACTCTAAAAAACCTTCTGAAAAATATCCAGTTTCCATTTTTAAAAAAATAATTCTATATTTATTTAATAAAATAGTGAATGACTCCAAAAAGATATACTTTATTAGAAATCATTGTAATAGATTAAACAAATTTATCTAAAATATTTTTTAATTTTTCAAACTTCTATAATGACAGCACTATCTTGTGTTTTCTATGACTTGAGCTGAAACTTTCCTAAGTTTCCCAAGAATATGTAAACTTAACACGCTAGATCATCATTTAGAAACACTAAATTAATATTGGTTGACTGTTTTTAGCTCATGTTTCATGTAATTAAACACTTACAGCCATATTTGAGAAAAGTAGGAAAATACAAAATACAATCTAATGTCCCTTTATATAACACATGTACTCCTGCAACCAATACATGTCTGTTCTGTGTTTTTCACCCTCTAAGTTATTTCAATGTTTTGCTAAATGGATGGAAAGCTAAGACAGTTGGCAATACCTAGAGAGAATCATATTCTTAGAATTATTAGAGTACTCACACAGGAGAATTCTATATCAGATATGTTCTTTAAAGTACTGCATGTGGAGCTATTTTTCATATATATAAATGTACATGTATTGTGAAAATGATGGGTTCCATAATATGTTCATTCCATATATGATACCTATTGATGACACTCATCCTATTAGCCTTTCCTGGCTCTCTATTAACCCTTCTGCTAGGCCCTGTCTGATTGTCAATAGTGCCCTTCCACGGTCACATATGTTATCATCAGAGAACACAATAAGTGAAATCTATGTTCTTTTAGTCATCATTACAGGGATATCTTTATGTCTACAAGAATCTGTTTTATGCTTATTTTACAGTAAGGCTTAACAGTAATACTCTAAACAGAGAACTCTATAGTCATTTCTTACAGATAATCCTGCTTATTTCTACCACCTCCATACAGCTCTCACTGTTAATAAAGAGAAATAAGAAGCACTCACCGGTCTGGGCCTTTGAAAAAGATCCATGTAGAACAAGGCCCTAAGAAATAGTTATAAGGAAGATATGTCATCAGCTCATCTCCCTCTAGACACATAATTATCTTGTCATTTGTAGAAGGCAATTCTGTCCTTGAGGTAGTTAGAAAGTGATACCATTAAATGGAAAAGTGAACTTTCTAATTCCAGTAGAACAGCAGAGCAGGAACAGCTGAGCTCTGGGTTTCTGTGTATGAACTATTCTCCCCAGGCCATGCCTGTCTGTGTGTATCAAGTGATCCCATTCTTGTGAACAAAACAAAAGTAGCAATAATAATATTCTATTTAAAACAAATAGAAAAACATTCACCAAAGTATCCTTCCTGTTTCCAAAACATCTGTTGTGGCCTCCATGCTTACTTGTCAGTGGGTTCACGGTCTTACCTGGGCAGTAACAGCTCTTTTTATAAAATTAATAAAATTTCACTTCCTCCAAACACACTAGGTGAAAGCAATCTCTTTTACAGAGCACACAAAAGTGAGGTAATGTAACTATACTATCAGTAAAAATTGGGCTGTGTGGCTGGGTATTAGCTCAGTTCATTAAAAAAAAAAAAAACATGCCTGGAAAGTATTGTGTTTGTGGAAAACCATGAAAAAAATCAAACCTTCAAATTACAGACACAGATGGGGAAAAATAATCCCAAATTTAATGAGAAAAGTGCATTAATACACACCCATAGAAATACAAAATGCACACAGTACACAAAAGAGACATGGCAGAAACAGAAACTCCCATGCATTATGTAGTTACGAATTAAGCATACAGGACAACAACTATAAAGTGGACTGAAAGCATTATGAGAAAAAGTGCAAGTTACTAATAAATGAAACCTATCAAATGGAAAAGTGAACTTCCCTAATTCCAGGAAAAGAGTGGATAGAAACAGCTGATTCCTCAAGGTAAACTTTCATGGTTAGAAGAGCCTGCAATAAGACATCCCAGGTCCTAAATGATTTCCAATATAAACTAATATATACAGAGATATACTGCTAGGACTGAAGAAAGGGGAACAATTTGTCACAACGTATACAGCTTAAAAAAACAAACAAAGATATCATCCACCATGACCAAGTAGGCTTCATCCCAGGCATGCAAGGGTGGTTCAAAATACGCAAATCCATCAATGTGATCCACCATATAAACAAACTGAAGGAGAAAAACCACATGATCATCTCCCTAGATGCGGAAAAAGCATTTGACAAAATCCAACACCCATTCATGTTTAAAGTCCTGGAGAGACTAGGGATACAAGGCACATACCTAAACATAGTAAAGGCAATATACAGCAAGCCTATAGCTAACATCAAACTCAATGGAGAGAAACTCAAATCAATCCCACTGAAATCAGGGACTAGGCAAGGCTGCCCATTGTCTCCATATCTCT
>JAQQSO010006872.1:0-11027 GCA_028658305.1 Pachyuromys duprasi
ATATTTTCGATATATGCGTAGTAGCAGTATAGCTGGATCTTGAGGAAGCACTATTCCTAATTGAGAAACCACGAGAGATTGATTTCAAAAGTGGTTGCACAAGTTTACACTCCCACCAGCAATGCAGGAGGGTTCCTCTTTCTCCACATCCTCTCCAGCATGTGTAATAAAGTTTAGGAGAGGTCTTCATGTCCTCTAGAGGGTCCTGAGGTTGGGTGCAGGGGACTCATGGACATTGCTCATGTCTCATGATGGTCTATCTGCAGATGGATACTGTTTGTATGAACCCACTGAGGCGCTGTGCTTCCTATCACTACTACATGTGGAACTGTTATAATGTGGTTTTAAATGTGTCATGTAAGGGGCTAGAGTAATGACTCAGTCTTAAGCACTTACCCTTGCTGCTTTTCCAAAGAACCTAAGTTTGGCTCCCAGCATATTAGGAAGCTCACAACAACCTGTAACTCCAGTTCCAAGAAATCTGTTGCCCTCTTCTGGCATCCACTGACTCCCACCTACATGTGCTCCTCTCTTAAATAAAAATGACAAAATAAAAAAAAAATTAAATGTATCAAGCATGTCATGATGTCAAGCTGCCTTCTAAATATTTGCTCCTAGTCACAGCCAAAATGCTACTCAGTGTTAATCAGAAAAGCTTCTCTTTGAAATGCACAGTGTTGAATTCAGGGTCTCGTGGTTGCTGAAGGTATCAAGAATAAGTGACAACTGACTACTCAGTCATAAACAAAACTTATTTTTAAACATTTATTTACTATGAATACAGTGTTCACCTGCATATATGCTTGCACAGCAGAAGAGGACACCATATCTCATGATAGATGGTTATGAGCCACCATGTGGTTGCTGGGAATTGAACTTAGGACTTTTAGAAAAGGAGTCAGTGCTATTAACTTCTGAGCCATCTTCCAGCCCCAAACAAAACTTTTTTTAGAAGCACTCCCTCTGAGAGTCAGAGAACATCACAGAAGAGGGGAGAGGAAGGGCAGAGCACAGGGAGTCTTATGTTAGAAGTAGAGATAGAAGGATATGGAGGGGACAGGAGCTCCACAACGAGACCAACAAAGATTTAAAAATCTGAGCCCAGGAGGTCCTGCAGGGACTGATGCACCAACCAAGGACCATGCATGGAGAGGACCTAGACCCTCTACTCAGATGTAGCCCATGGGCAGCTCAGTCTACATGTGGGTTCCTGAGTAAGGGGAGCAGGGCCTGCCTCTGTCATGAACTCTGTTGGTTGCCTGCTCTTTGATCACTTCCCCCTGGCAATGAAGCCTTGCCAGGCCACAGAGGAAGAGGATCCAGGCAGTCCTGATGATACTTGATAGGCTAGGGTCAGATGGCAGGGGAGGAGAACTCCCCCTTCCATTGGACTAGGGGAAGGAGATGGGGGAAGAGGGACGGAGGGTGGCACCAACAGGAGTTGAGGGAGGGGTGCTACAATCAGGACATAAATGAATCAATTGTAAAAAATAAAGTAATGAAATAAAGTTAAGTTTAAAAAGAAAGAGAGAGAGAGAGACAACTAGGAAAGAGAATGGCTATGAAATGCCATGGTGTGGGCCAAGCACAGCCAGTGAGCTCACAGAATCAGTGACTTGCACAGGAAGTGAGCTTGTCTATAGTCACATATGGATCATGAGGGCTCTTGGGGCCCTACCCATCCCTGATGAGCGACTGGCAGCAGATGGATTCTGGCGAGGGGCAATTGCTGTCTTCAGTTGAATCCTCAATGCCATTTTCCAATTCACAGTCACAGAAGCAATCATAGTTAAATTCAGTGAGTTTCAAAGAAAAAATAGACATGAATGTAAAGAAGGAACTTGTTGGGGGGCAGTAATAGGAACGGGAGGGAGAGGCTGGTGGATTACAGTGTGCAGAATACTCCTGTTTTTTTTTTATTATTTTTAATGTTACTTATTATCGTGTGGTGTGTTGAGGGGTGCGTGAAGCACAAACAGGCAGCTTTGTGAAGTCAGGTTCCTCCTTCCAGCTTTATATGTGTTCAAGGGTCAAGCTGAGGTTCTTGGCTTGTTCAATAGGTGCTTTATTGTCTATGTCTCACCTTGTCAAAGAAACAAAGTAACAGGATGGCTCCTAAAGGCATCTTGAAAGCACAGACTAAGGTTTCTTCTTTGGATTCCTCACAGTATGAGCCAGTTACTGTGCTGGGAATCTGACCATGCTGTACAATCACGCTAGTTATGACCTCAGACTACAGTAACTTTTAGGCCTGTGAAAAAATATTTATTGGGTCTGTTGACGGCTATTATGGATTAGCATCTACTGTACTGTTTTCTTTTAAAATCTGGCTTTGTCATTTGCAGCCTATGAACCTGAATTAATTCTGTGGAGGAAATGATTTTAGTATAAACTTTATTCAAGTAATGCTTTAAGAATGGAATCCTCTTCAGGTAATGGGCAATGAAGAATGTACAAGTCAGAAGTGTCCCCTATTAGCAGAAATGTTACCTTGGCTTAAAGGAGGCAGGCACATTAATACATCTTTAAGGGCATCATTGATTATCACTTGGATCAACAGAATTCTGGTTCAAGCAAAGTGATGCCAGTCAATGGGCAGCTCTGTTTTCTGCATTTGTTCATTTAAGCCAGTGAGATGAGACTGTTACCAATCAAGAGACTGTATTCTAAACAGATTTAAGAAAGTGTTTCTTCCTGTCTGCAGTCATAGCAGAGCATCATTAATAGTGACAGGGGTTGGCTGTCTCTCATGGGGTGGTCTCAAGTTGATCCAGCCATTGGTTGGCCATTACTTCAATCTCTACTCCATCTTTACCCCTACACTTCTTGTATGCAAGACAGATTTTGGGACTAAGGTTTTATGAGTGGGTTGGTGCCCTCTGCCCTCCACTGGAAGTCCCACCTAGCTGCAGAAAGTGGCCACCTCAGCTCCCTAAGCCCCTGCTGCTGGAAGTCTCAGCTAGGAACACCCCATAGGCTCCAGGGAGCCTCCCTGTCCCAGAGATGAACCCCACTGATTTCTGACTCTCACTAGGTACCCCCCCCCCCGTGTACCCATCCCTTCTCTCTACACACCTGGTCCCTAGCCCCTCACCATCCTCCCCACTCCCTCTCACACCAAATTCCCAACCCCCATCTACTTCAGATGTCTATTTTTATTTCCTGTTCTGAGATTTATCATCTTCCCTTGGGTCTTCCTTGGCTGCTTTGGGTCTATGGATTGTGGCATGGTTGTCCTGTACTTTGTGGCTAATATCCACTTATAAGTGAGTACATACCACACGTGTCTTTCTGGGTCTGTGTTACCTCATTCATGATCTTTTCTAGTTCTATCCATTTGCTTGCAAATTGTGTTATTTCTGAAAGCATCTTCAACAAATGATGCTGGTCTAACTGGATGTCTGCATGTAGAAGAACGCAAATATATTCATATTTATCAGCCTGCACATTACTCAAGTCCAAGTGGATCAAAACCTCAATATAAAACCAGATAGACTAAATCTAATAGATAAGAAAGTGGGGGAAAGTCTTGAACTCATTAGTACAGGAGAAAACTTTCTGAACAGAACACCACGAGCTCAGGCAATAAGATCAACAGTCAATAAGTGGAACCTCATGAAACTGAGAAGCCTCTGTAAGGCAAAGGACACTGTCAATAGGACAAAACAGCAGCCTGCAGACTGGGAAAAGATCTTCACCAACCCTACATCCAACAGAGGATTACTGCATTTATAACAGCAAGGAAATGGAACTAACCTAGATGCCCACAAACACATGAATGGATAATGAAAATGTGGTAAATATACAAAATGGAGTATTATTTAGATGTAAATAAAATGAAAACTTTAGAACAACTAATGGACTAAGAAAATATATTGAGGTGACCCAAATCTCAGGTTTTCCCTCATATGTGGATCCTACACTATAATGTATAGTGTAACATTTTGATAGGAGACCAAGAAATAATAGTACTAGAGAGAAGGAAGGGTGGAATGCACACAAAAGGTACAAGAGCATTGTAAGAGCATAAACTGTTCTAGTTTCGGTGCTGTCGGTTTCTTTCTGTTGGATAAGTGGTTAAGGTAGTCCAAATGTAAAAGCCCAGGCAAAAACTCCATGGTTTCAGAATGAACATTCTAACTTATTAGAAGTTATGAGAGAGGCATGGAGTTTGGGACGAGCCAAATGAGTGTTTCAGTGGCTTCCTCAAGTCACCTGTGCAACGCTTTGATGTGTAAGCTCATCACAATAAAGTGATCTTAAACACAAAGTTCATTTAAGTAATTCTTCTTTTGTTTAGAATTTGTGTGTGAGTCTATGTGTTTGCTCACACATGCAATGTACCCACACCAAACCTTTCTGTCACATGTACTCAGGAGCCCTTGGAGTTTAGGAAAGGGTTTTAAATCTCCTAGAGTTGTAATTACAGGCCACTAAAAGAACTGACGCGGTGCTGAGGACAGAATGTTCTCTGGAGAAGTAGCAAGCACTCTTCACTACTGAGCCATCTCGCCAGCGTGCTCTTACAGGAATTTCTGAGCAAAAGTCATAATTTATATGTGATAAGGAGGCTAAAAACTTGGCAAAATTATGGTGGACATATCAGTAATTAGATAAAAATGTTAAATTATATCAAAATGAGAATGTGGTATCATTAAAAATTAATAGCTAGGAGATATTTCCTTCAATTAAATAATATAGCCAAATCTTTTCACTATTAAAAATGACTTTCATAAATGCATGAGCCAACAACTTTATCTACTGTCAGTACTTAATACTTGCTAAATTAATAATATTTTCCATTCCTAATAATGAATTTCATTGAAAAAAAGAACTACCCAGGGCCCGGGAAAGGTCTCAGTGTTTACATGCACTAGCTAACGCATGACAATCTGAGGTCAATCCCCCCAGATGCTCATGGTGGAGTAGGAGAAATGGCTCCCAAAATTTGTCCTCTGACCTCCATGAAAACCCCACTGTCATGGGCAGAGACACATGTACACGTTCAAAGTAAGTAAACATACAAATATAATTTTAAATTTTTAAATGAAAATTTCCTAAGGGAAGGTCAGACAGGAGTTGAGTTGAGGGAAAGTGAAGGAGATAGAAATGATGTAATTATATCTTAAATTGAAAGAGACAAAAAAGTGAAACTACATACTGAAGTAAATGTAATACCTTTAAAAGTATGTTTGCTGTATATAAAACAACCAAACTGCTACAATCAATCTGATTAAGATAGCCATCAACTCATACTTTATTCATGATAAAACACTTTTACAACCTGCTCTTCAGTTGCAGTGAGATAGCTCTATGGGTAAAGGTTCCCGGATGCCAAGCCTGATGATCTGCATTTGATTCCCAAGACTGACACGGTGGAAACCGGGAATCAATCCAGGCAAGATGTCTAATCTCCAAAGGGCACATATATGCAATCAACTAATGAATTAAGAAATGTTTAAAGTACCATTTTAAATGTTTTCAAGCAAACCATATGTTATTGTCAAATATAATCACCATTCTACCCAGCAGATCCTAGAGCATACTCCTCCAAACTTCTGCAAGCTTTGACTATCTGCTTACTGTGTGCACTCTTCTCCCTTCCCGATCCCAGGGACTCTGTAATTCAACAGACCTTTTGAGCCTTCTATATAATATGAAACCCAAGTCTCAAAAATTAAGTCCTCATGAGGTTATGGCAACAACATGTTCTTTTTAAAAGCTGATAATAGCTGAGGAGATTCCTCCATTGGTGTGTTTGTTGAGCAAGCACAAGAATCTGACCAATCTGGAGAACTTGTCTAATAAAGGCATGACTAGGGTGCAGCAGTCAGCCAGGGCTGAGCAGGTAGAGACATGGGGATCCCTGGGCTTTGCTGCACAACTCTAGCTGAACTGACCAGCTATCCCAGGAGATATTGTTTCAAAAACAGCCAAGATGGACAGCAAGTGAGAAAGACACTTGATGTTGACCTCTGACCTCCACACACATGTGCGTGTGCACACAGACACATGCACTTGTGCACACATACCAACACAAACCACTGAGCTACTCAATGACATCATAACATCAATTTCCTTTCCTTTCTTAAGTTTTGCCATGCAAAGATTTACATTTTTTTAGCAGCCACACAAAGTGGGGTTTCCCTCTAGGATTTTGATACAGGCAGAGAAAATAAAACTGTCCCTACAATTCAAGCTAAGATTTGACTTTTGAGTCTGAAGTGGTATGCGGTATAACAGACTGAAAATTACAGAGCTGTTATCAGCAGGTGCTCCTAATCCTGGCTTCCACCCTTCAGGAGCTAGTCTGAGGGACCTGGATAAGTCATTTGGCTCCTTTAAGCCTCAATTTGTTCATCTGTAATAAGCTATGGACTAATGCTCTCTGGCAACATTTTCTGTGCCAGCCTAACATAATTCTACTAATTCAAGTTTGCTCTTGGGAGCTTCTGTTTGTTCTCATAACTTGCTAGTCAAAGAAGTATTCGATAGAAGTCGGTGGCTCAAACAAAACTAAAATCCACTTAACTTTGATTTCTTTTTTAAGAAGTTGAAGGGAAAGGGGTAGATCCTCTAGTGGAGGGACATTAAGGAACATGACAATTTGGCTTTTTCATATCAATATACTAAGTATTGTCTAGCCAACATAGACATAGCAGCTCTCACACTCATGGAACTTAGACTCTTAACATAAAAAAGGAAAAAAAATCTCTTCTGAAAGATTACTGGAGGGTTCAAAGCAATAATATGTTCATCGCCCAGATTCACTGGGTGCTTAGAGTCTCCTGTTTGACATTCAGAGGCACAAACTTTATACATAAACACTTGCCTCCCATGTTTTCTTCTTAGGTCATGTCAAGAGAGAAAAGCGAATTAACATAGCCTTCATCGTACATGCATATGTGTGTGTGTTTGTGTGTATGTTGTATGAATGTGCGTATGTTTTTCATGTGGGTATATTTATGTATTCTGTGTTTATGTGTATGCTATGTATGTACTGTATGTATGTGTTTGTGTGTATGTATGTGTGTATGTGCATGTGTGTATATTTGTGTATATATAGATATATATGCACTTGTGTGTACGTACATATGTTTGTATATATGTGTATATGCTGTGTGTATATTGTATGTATGTATTTTTGTGTGTATGTGTGTATGCTGTTTGTATATGTATTTGTGTGTATGTATATATATTTGTGTATATACATAGATGTATATGTATTTGTGTGTATGTGTGTGTGTGTGTTTTGAGATCTGATCTTAACAACTTTCAAGTACATGATATTTCATGTGCTTTTTAAGTTTTTTCGTTTTATTGATTGTTATGGGGGTCTCACTCAAACCATGGTGCACGTGTAGAGGCTGGAGGACAACTAATGGGAATTAGTTTTTCCCTTACATCATGTGGGTCCAGGGTATCAAACTTAGGTTGTCAGGCTTGGCAGACAGCTCCTTTAACCACTAAGCCCCTACCCATTTGTCCCTTATGATGTTCTGAATGATACTTGGCTGTGTGGTAAACAAGATCAAATTCTCCAATGCACATTCTCAACTTCCACGCTACATGACATCCAGCCACAGATGTTTCAGCCAACCTCACACATTCCTCAGTGTGAGCTAGTTAAGTTCTTCCACTAGCTCAGCCTTTAAATCTGGACCACCTTACAAACTCGATTGTGAAAAAGGAACCTAACAGCCACTTCATTAGTAAATGCTTGCTTTTATACTGTCCTATGAATTAAAACTTGCTCCATGCTCCCAATGCATGTTACTTATATGAAACAGCATTTTTGTCCGTGTAACATCAGACTTTACTGTATATATGTCTCTGCTCTGAACAAGATGCTGTCTGTTTTGCAAATCAGTAAGGTAGATAAAATGCCTATTGATGGTCTCTAACTACTAAGGCTCAGAGTTGACACCCAAAGCTCAACATGCTACACTTTCCTCTTGAGTCATTGGTTAAGCTCTGCTTTATTTCCCGAGGCTTCATTTCTAAATTCCCGTTCTCCTTAAATCTGCTCACATTAAACAACATCTCTATTCCCTCCTTTGTGTTGCATGGCCTCCATCCCCCTTTTCACCCATCTTGGATCCCACATCCTTCTGGTTTGTTCTGACATCCTCTGGTGTCCCTAACTTTCAACTCCTCTGCAGAAAGAATGCTGCATCTCCAGTACCAGAAAATCATCTTTCTTCTCAGAGGAGATCGTGGAGAGATAACATAATAGAAAAGCCTTCAATGTTTTATAGGAAGAATACATGAAATACTTCTGGAAACATAAGAGACTGTATATAAATCTTCCCAGGGAAAGCCAGGGGTGCCTCAAGCTCTCCTTAAACACATTTAGAGATCTTTCATGCAGAAAATAAAGCAAGGACATCCTGAAGAGAGGGTGCAATTGTGGCGAGACAGAGAGGAACATTATAAAAGATGGTGCCATTTAGGAAACCATGAGTTAAACAGCCAGAAGTACAGAACTCCATCGGGCTGAGTGATGTCAGAAGTTAAGGCTGCAAAATTGTACTCATTGAGTTATAGAAAAACCCCAGTGCCCTGCACACTACAAACTGCAAGCTTTATCTCATGGATCATGGGGGCGTTAGACAACAAATGACTCAATTTGGAAACTTGAATAAACTTCTCAAAGTGATTTATAGAATAGAACTTCAAAATAAAATTCAGAGGAGAATGAAATTGAACACTGAATGTTAAGGTACTCCAAGTTTGTGAAGCAATAAGGATGTGAAAGGCATCCAGTAAGCTAGACATTTCTAAGATGTAGAAAGTCAACCTGAGAGAAACCCAGGCAGTTAGTCAATAAAATTTGATGAGTTGGTGTGAGGAAGTAAAGATATAGGCTTTTTTCTTTATGCTTCTGGGTTGAGCAACTGTAAAGATAATGGGTAGAAAATAGAAACTACAGCCATGTTGAATGCTGCTTTAAAAAAAAATCTCGATAGTGAAAAATAATACAGTACAGCAAAATGAAAATGAAAGGAAAGGAAGCTGGAAAGAGAATTCCTAGACCCCAGGAAAATAATTTAAAAGGCGGAAGAGAAGAAGAAATTGAGGTGGGTAAGTGAAAATGGAAATAAATGAGGCAGCCACATTCAATCAGAGCTCAATACTTATGCCAGGGAGAGGGAATATTCATGTAAAATTACCGTGATTTAGTAGCATCCATAATTTGACTTGAGAAAGAGATTTTTTTGTGCATTTGAGTGCAATTGCTCCAGATGCTCTAAAAACTCCTAACTCTTTAATCACAGTAATAAAAACATTCTGTAAAAAAGTGAATGCTGGGGAGATGAGAAACGCTCAGGTTCTGAGTTCTTTTTTTTTTTTTTTCACTTTCCGCTCCCAAGACATGAGAAGTTGAAACTGAAAGCACCCAAAGCCAAGTTATCAATGAATCACAAGCACAGAAAGCAGAATAATATCATGATAACAGAGGACACACTGCATATACATCAAGAGCTGAGGAAGGAAGTGTAAGCGCCACACGGGTAATGTGCTTGTTGTCCATTATATGGGTCTTGTTTCTTTAAAAAAAAATGCAGGCAGAATACAATGCTAATCACTGTAGTTTAAATTATACAAGAGGTATTTGGAAGTGAAAGGAAGAGCTGAGACTTGGAGAAACGTTTGTAGAAGTCCAGGGAGATGGTAATCCACTCAGAAAACAATCATGACACTTGCCAGGGTCTCTTACTGCAATCAGTGACCTTTACTTTTATATTTTTCTCTTCTGAATAGTACGTATTCGCAGTCATGGGACCTGCAGACAGAGGTGTACAGAATAAGTACCTCCCTGGAGATAAGAACCGAAATGTGAGTGGTTCTGAGACCTTGATGCATGGATCAGCAATTACCTGGAAAACTTGATAAAACACTCAGCTCTGGGACCTGCCCTTAGAGTCTGAGAACCTGTACTGCTATACAGTCCCAGGAGAGATGATGATGATGCTCAAGGGACTACAATGGGAATCACAACTCTGAGTCCTTGGCTCTCATCCATGGATGCTGGCCAGAATAACTGTACCAGCTTTGTAAATATCCTTATGGTTACGCCAGCAGACTGGAGAGGTAGATAATAGCTACCTTTTTTAGAACTTTCCTGGATAATTCAGTGTGTAAACGTGGTTCCCAGTTACTAATGCATATGGTCAGAAGCTTAAGCAGTAAGTGGTGAAGTCCTTTTTGGATTCAGGAAGACCTCTTCCTGAAAGAACGTTGACTTTCCTCTTTAAACTTGTGGGTTATATTCATCCATGTTTCTGATAACAGTGATGTTACAGTTTTTGTGGAAACTTTGAAGTCATGTGTGACTTGTACCTGTGAGTTGAGACATGTTGTACATAGACACTGAGAAAGAGCATATTACAGGCCCCAGAAAGCTGTTGTTAGCAACATAACGTTGGGAAGACCGTGAGCTTGAAAGTGGTGAGCTTCACAAAAACTGTCTTAAAAGGCTTTTGGAAGATCCACACTTCTATCCCACCATTTGAATTCCCTTGATACCCCAATCCCCAATTCTGATAAATCTGTCTGATCAGTTGAGTGAGCTCTTCAGACCTCCTACACTTCCCTAAAATTTATCATGATACTGGATAGTGGAACCTTTATTTGATTTTTCTGATTGATGAGTGAGGTCACTGAAACAATGATGGTGTCATTTCCAACAGCAAACTTCCAGTGCTTGTGAGGAACTGGCATAATCACAAAACTCAATATTGAAGTCAACATCTCACAATCAGCTTCAACTGACAATCATTCAAAACACGTACAGTTGTTATCATAAGCAAGGTTAAATCTCTGAGCTATTACCTCACGTCTGCTCTTTGAATATAATTATTAATAACTATTAGTGTACATATTTGACAAATATGTACATTGAATAGAATGCTGAGAATACAGTGGGTGAAACTGTTTTACAAATGATAGTTAGTTACATTAATGAGGAAGAAACAGTCGTGAAAAGAGTACATGCTCACCAAGGGGATGAACTTCTAGGAGAC
>JAQQSO010006873.1:0-11026 GCA_028658305.1 Pachyuromys duprasi
AAAAAAAAAAAGCAAAGAACATTTGCCAGCCTTGGTGGCACACTCCTTTAATCCCGGCACTTGGGAGGCAGAGGCAGGTGGGTTCTCTGAGTTAGAGGCCAGCATGGTGTACAGAGTGAGTCCAGGACAGCCAGGGTTACACAGAGAAACCCTGTCTCAAAAACACAAACAAACAAACAAAACAACAAGACTGGGATTGGTAGAATGAGTCTGGAATGAATGCTAGCACTGGAGGAGGTAAAGACAAACAGAGGCCTCATGCTTGCTGGTTAGTCAAACTAGCATATGAGGAAGTTCCAGGCTCAGCAAAAGACCCTGTCTCAAAAGACAATGTGGAAAGTGACTGAGGAACATTCTGAACAGTGACCTCTGGCCTAAGGTCAAGCTTTCTCTATCTTTCTCTCACACACACATTGTTTTTAAAACAAAAGGGAGTACATTGGTCAACGTGGTGCTTATCCATTAGAATGAAAGTGTAGCTCATAAACAATAAAGGAAATATCTCCTACGGGTAAAACGAAAAAAAAAAAGAAATATATATAGCTTTTATAACAAAAACCAGGTTTTTATTTCAAATGCTCTCTAGCACCCATTTATTAAATTGAATGATGTTTCTAATTTTGAGGCATTTTCAGTAAAACTGGTCTCCCTTTTATTCTTTGACACAAATGTTTGCTTAGCAGATTATATGTTAGAAAAATTGTAACAAAAATATATTTTCGCTAATATCCCCCATAGTATCATATGAACATCTACTTATAGTCAATTCACTAGTCACAAATATTTATAGCCATTCAATACAAACATATCTTTTAAAGACTCCACCAACCCTAGTTAACAGTGTAGTAAGCTGACCTTTTGTACTTATAAGTATTTTTTAGAAAACTGTGTAGCTCTGACTTTCTTCCAAGCTAGGCTACAAGAGCTAAGTTTCTCTGAAATGGTATGCAAGACAGCACATGTTAAACTTTTGTTTAGTCATCTGTCACCTCACTCTGATCACATTTCTATATGCAAATTGTCAAATTTATTTATATACATATGTATATATTGTATAAATACGTACATTTATATGTGCTATCATAATGTGTAGTGACAGATGTTCTTGCCATCTCGTCTAACATTCAACTCACATTGACAGTACTTTGCTTTCTTGTAACATTGTAAACACTTAATCGACTCTGGAATTCAACACATTCTATATATTCCTCCAATGTTTGTTGAAATTTTAAATTTTTTGAAATTAAATATAGTTTCATTATTTTCTCCTTTCTCTTTCCTCATTTTAACTCTACTCATGTGCTCTCCAACACCTTGGTTCTATTTAAAAATCATGATTTCAGAGCTCTTCTAAAAATTGTTTAATCTATATACATAGATAACTGTGTGTATTTTACATGTTTTCAGAGCTAACCAACTAGTGGACTCTTCTCTGAAGAAGACTATTTCTCTGGCTCTCAGCATTCCTTAGTTGCCTGTAGTTTTGTCTCTGGTTAGGACCCTGTTAGATTTCCTCCTTCCAAGTTTACATATTTGTTAGTGTTGTCCATGTTCGGGGTCTTGTTTAGGCAACCATATTGCTATGGTGTTGTGGGTGAAGTTTCCCTATAACTTTTAGGACTTACAATCATACAGCAAGCATCCTGATCTCATGGCCTTTATAATCTTCCTGCCCTCTCTTTCATGATGCTTCCTGGGTTGTTCCATGGTCACGGTGGTTCATAAGCATCATAGCTGAGTATGACTGTTGGTTGTTTTTCTCCCTTAGAAGTTTGCACAATGCCTTCTGGTGTCACAAAAGCGACTAAGAGATACAAATAATTTCTACCAAAATGCTTTCCGGTCAGGTACAGCTTGGGTTCTGTCTCTGATGTGCATGGAATCTTCAGCAAAAGAAACTTTCAGCTTCTGGGAGGCAAAAAATAATAGACAACAGCAATAGGCAATAATTTGGAAACATCTTGGGCTCCCTTGACCTACAACTTGTAAGGGGTCTTCTCATGCCTGGTATTTGGTTTTTGTTACATAGTTCATAGCTCTTAGAGGGAGCATTGCCAGCTCAGATGTATGGATACATGTTCACGTGCATTTTATATAACTTAAGGTAGATAGATAATGGTTTGATTACCTGTGGCTTTTTCCAGACATCTTTACTATTATTTTACCCACCTCTATCCCTCATGAGTTGGCTTCCCTTCCCTCCCAACTACCTACTTATTTTATTTTGTTTTGTTTTTCCAATTTCCCATTTCAAATTATTTTTACCCTGCTCTCCTTCTTCTGATTGCTTCTCCTCCACTCATGGATCTATCTACAACAAAATTCTTGAAGTGAAGGTTCCAGTGCATGTAGAGTGAAACACAAACACTAATTTAGCAGCTTATGATATATGTACATTCTCCATATAGATGAATTACATGACAATTTTACACTTAGAAAACCATCATGGGGGCCCCTAGAAGTTTCTGGAAGTTACAACCACAAAATCTTAGTGGCATTGCTGTCAAAACATGACTTGTACAAGGACAATACCAATAAGCATGCTAACATGAATGGGTAATGTTCAGAAGGCCTCAACCCTACACAAAGAACTTTGGTCAACTAAGAAGTGCTGACAGTGGAAGAAATAGTCTTCCCCAGGAAAAGGCACAACTGGTCATCCAATACCACATGGTCAGCATTAAAAACATATGCATATGAGTAACATTATATGGATTAATCAGGCTGTATTTGTACATTTAGAAATGTTTATGTATATATACATGTATATGTAATACAACTGAAGAAAAAGAAGCAATTTGACAGTGAGGAGAAGTACATGAGTAGAGGTTTGAAGAAGGAAAGATAAAGGAGAAACTTGTGTAATTATAATATTAGAAATATACTTTAAGAAAGTATTATGTGGGTCTATCAAGACAGCTGAATGAGTAAAGTCATTTTTCCCGCTAAACCTGAGGAACCTGAATTTGAGCCCAGGATCCCACAAGGTGGCAGGAGAGAACCAACTCCAAAGAGTTGTCCTCTGACCCCCACATGTACAGGATGACAGGGCATTTGCCTGCTCTCACACACACATAAACACACACACACATGCACATGAACAGAGAAAGAATAGCATCAATAAATGATTGTTATAACATGATCAAACAATATTATATAATCCCTTCTAGCCTGAAGAAAATAAACCCAATGAATATTCTCATAATTGAAAATTAAATCAGTATGTGATTAGTGAAGACTAGATGTACTGAGGTAATCATTAAACAAAACATTATTTACCTACTTATTTCTTCTTTTTAAAAATATTTCACATTTTTTGTTTATTTATGGAAGTGTACATACTTAACACAACAACCATGTGGAGGTCAGAGAACTTGTGCAATAGCTTCTCACCTTCTTCCACGTGGGTTCTGGTACAAACTAGGCCTCAGAGTTGATGTCACGTACACTGACCCATTGGCAAACTTGACAACAATGCAGCCATCATGCTTCAGGTGGGACTTGAACCCCCAACCTTGATCCCAGAAGGCCAGTGCTTGATCTGTTAGGATGCAGTGGCTGCACATTTTGTCTTAAGTTACTGACATAAAACTAAAGTCTCTACCTTAAAAAAAAGCCATACTAATTATATATACTGGCCAGACTACAATGAATCAACAGTCTTATTACTGAGCAAGGAACAAATGGGATATGAGATCGACCAAATATCAAAATTGTTTTTTAATCTTTTAGGTTGAAAAACATTCTAGTCCACTTTCTTTTCTTCCTTTGTAACCTGTGTTAATTTACTGAATTTCAGACTGCATCAAGATTGTCATTTCACTCTTATACTCCCAGTCCCTAATTCAATATCATTTACTGCAGATAACTGTTCAATATATATTTGTCAAATTGTAACACTGTAGAGATCAAATTAAATAAAAGAAACAATTTGTCATTGCATGAATAAGGAATGTTTAAACAGAAAATGCTATCCACCCGGTAGTACCATGCTTACAAGCTGCCACAGATGAAGTTTATGACACAGAATCAACAGGGCACTTATTTCAACATTTTAAAGTTCACAGGAAGCTACTTAAAGCACATACTGTTAGTAATACTTTAAAAAAAACTATATAAACCTCTTATTTCTTGTGTTTTTTTTAATCTCATTATTTACTTGGAACCAGAAGATCAAATGATAAAACATGGAACTTTTTTCATGTTTATATCTTTAAATACTGCTTTTCTTTAAGTATCTATTAGATAAAATTTACTTCACGCCACTTGTAATCAACTATACAAAAGGCGGTGTGCATATATAAAATAAATTCCCCTATTTCAGCTAACAAAAATACCTCATGTACACTTTGTTTATCCCTGGGAAGAAACTGAGCATGTCCTCTGCAGCTTTACTGCAGGTCATCTGAAGGCCATCCCCTGGATTCCTCTGATCCATGCAGACTTCCCAAGGGCCGGAGAACAAGGACTGTTTGATCCAGCACCTGCTGTGCGCCCATCACTTGGATACTTTCTCTGCAAATTTTTGCCAGACTGTGAATAGGGAAATATGTAAGGGGTGGGAATACTTGAAGCACAATAGGAAATGTGGCAGGAAATCAGCAATAGTATCAATAATGCTGATAGATCACCTCAGCATTATTTTCCAATATGGCTGCAATTGCAACAGGCTAGCAATCAGCTTCTGGGCTGATGTTTTGTAGCATGCAATATCTTTGTTTGCTTGTTCATATGATTCAGATAGCAAAGAATAAGCACATTTCCTAATCTCTTACTACTGAGTCGCTAATGTAACCAACTATGACTGTGCTTGATGGATAGGATCAAAATGCAAAACATTTATGAAAAAAATCGCATTCCACCACGTAAAAAAAAACTACATATTTCTGAATGTAGTTTAATAAGAACTATGAAGTGGGGCTTAATAAGACTGGTTAAATTTCAAGGCTAGAGGGGAATAGCAATACTCAGTCTGAGGTAATCTGCCCTAAGATACAGGTTACATCACTGAGACACCACAAAACCAAATACACACAGACTGAAACTCTAGAAGCAGCAAGTGAAATAGAGGAGAAGAAAACCCACAGTGATTCTACATACATTAACTACTGTCCTGTCTCAGCTGCAGTCATCCAACTGGGCCTGCCAATATTTGCTTTTTGAGCTATGAGAAAATTCCCAAGCAAAGAAAAATACAATTTGTCCTGTAATGCACAAATACGGCATTGCAAGGGGGGATATTTGCAAACATATTACTGATTTACAGGACAATGTCTCCAGGAGAAAGCATTTGAGCTGGACCTGGAAAATCAAGCAGAATTTCAGAAGACCAATATAAGCAGTTGCTTATTTTATGAAGGGTAGTCATGATTAAGCCTCATCTGAATTTTCTGGGTATTTCTTGACAGCTGAGTGCAATGCCTTTTGCTCTGATTTAAATGCAGTCTCCAAAGTACACATGTTAAAAACAAAACAAAACAAAACAGTGCTCATTGCAAATTTTGAGAAACTGTATCTTTAATCATAATGACTTTATGAGCACTGAAAGAATTAATGTCTATATCCTAAGGAAGCTGTAGTTATCATAACAGATTTTGGATCTTAATAAAAGCTAGTTTCAATTCACCTTGCTTTCTCTCCTCTCTCTGTCTTTCTCTCAGACACATGCCCAAGTGAGTTTCCCCTTGGGCATTCTCTTGCCCTTTGCCTCTAGCATAGAGTGACATAGCATGAAGATCCGTACCAGATGTGGGCTCCTCAATTTTAAACCTTTCATGAGCCTGAATTTTAAGAAATGCGTCTCTGCTCTTTATCATATTACCCACTCTCAGATATTCTGTTTAAGCAGCAAAAACAGGTTAAGACAGGATTCAATATACATTTCTTGCTGAAATTATTTTCACATTGAAAAGCTGTACTGTTGTCTCAATATCACTGCTGAGCGCTTCCTGACCATACAGTCTCATTCTAACCCTCTTGATTACATGCAATGATACTCCTTGACTAAGAGGAAAGCTTTGATATCATTTCTACATCAACCGTGAACAAAGCTTTGCCATACATCTTCCTTTTACCAGATTGCCTTCTTCCATCTGCATCTTTGCTAATTGAGATTTTTCAGCATCCTTGGATGCTGTTTAATTTCACTTCCCAGAACCCTAGTCACCTGTCATTACTCATCACTCTGAACAAACAACTAACTTTTATTCCTATGTAATAATATTTTATTCTGTATAACTATATTTTATTATTGATATGTAGAATATTATGTATTCTACACAACTATATTTTATTCCTATATCATTCACATCTTATACTACATCTTTTAAAGTAAAGTGTACTTCCATTCTTTATTTCTTACACATTATAGTAACTAATAAATATTGTGATGGGATTTGTTTAAGTCATCACAATTGGTGGTTTTTATCACTTAGATTGAAAAGCAAGTGTATAGTGAATAAATTCAGATAACAAATAATACTTCCACTAATCAAAGCCAATATATCACAAGTACCAAATATTCATCTTCAATTTTAAGCACATTTATTGACATGGAAAGGGTCTGTTCTTGAACACTGAGGTAGCACCTAAAGATCTCAAGTGGCCTTAGTATGGAATTAATCCTTCAAATAAAACATAAAACATTATCTCTGGCTCTTATTGGGAAGATTTTAAAATGTGTGTATCTTGGAAGCAAAACACACCATCTACATGCACATACACACACACATTCTGATATTTACAATAAAAAGGCATATCTATAGCCAGCTGTCTCTCAACCCACTCAAGAAAACTAACAACCGCTTAATCAAATCAAACACTATTACTAACATTTAATTAAGCAGATTTTCTTACCATTAACCTCTGCTGCTACTTTATAAAATAATTAAGGCACAAAGGTTTTACATTCATGAATATTACTTAAGTATAAATTAATTTATGAAACTGTACATATATGTAAATTATAATTATGAAAGGTAGCCATCAATGGTGACGTCTTTGCATGCTTGTATATCTGTATGTAATCCAAAACAACTTCCTTTAAAATCTTCCATCCTCATTAAACTGTAATGAAACAGAAAAAAATTCACCATTTTCTCAAATAGCATTTTAAAAAGATATTTTATTTCATTATGAGTATTAGTATTTTGCCTGCATGGATGTCTGTTCACCACTTGCACATCTGTTGTCAGGTGTCTGATCTTCTGCAACTGGAGTATAGACAGTTGTGAGCTTTGCTGCAGTGCTGAGAATCAAATTCATGTTCCTTGGAAGAACAAGCAAAGTTCTTAACTGTTGAGTCATCTATCTCTTCAGCCTCATCCAAATACCATCATTATCCTTGCTTTTGGCCTTCCATGAAACATGGCCTGGTGTGTGCATAGCACATTTATTGGAACTACTATACTGTCCTTCAACTTTATACCCATCAAGACTCTAGGGCAAAAAAAGAGACATTGAATGTGGACACAAGCTAGGCGACAATTATTTGAGACTCAGACTGAGACCAAGGTATTTGTAGAGATGAAACCTACTGTCAATATTGCCCTGGCTGGACCTTACTGTAGCTAAGTCTATTCATTAACCAAGGCAATGGTATGTTTCAAGGCTTCCTTTACACAGATCTTTTTGGTTTTTAATAGCCTGATGCTCTTTTGCTGAGATGATGAGTTGACACAACATACCATTAATTTACATTATTTTACAAGTTCAGAATTAGTAAAATGTATCTTCAAAGTACTTCTTATACTCTGCCATAGCAGTGTATCAAAGCAGATATTAAGACTTATAACCAAATCCTCGGCAGAGTGCAGGAAATCATATGAAAAAAGGGGAAGTTAGTAAGACCTGAAGAGGACAGGAGCTCCACAAGGACCAAATATATCAGGGCACAGGGGTCTTTTATGAGACTGTTTCTCCAATCAAAGGACCATGTATGGATATAACCTAGAACCCCTGCTCAGATATAGCCCATGGTAGCTCAGTATCCAACTTGGTACCCTAGTAAGGGGAACAGGGAATATTTCTGACATGAACTCAATGGCTGGCCCTTTGACCCTCTCCCTGCCCCCTACCCCTGAGGGAGGAGCAGCCTTGCTAGACCACAGAAGAGGACATTGCAGCCATTCCTGAAGAGACCTGATAATCTAGAGTTAGATGGAAGGGGAGGAGGTCCTCCCCTATCAGTGGACTTGGGAAGGGGCAGAGAGGAGATGAGGGAAGGATGGGGGGATTGAGGGCGGAATGAGGGAGGGGGATATAGCTGGGATACAAAGTACTTAAACTGTGATTAATATAAAAATAAAACAAAATAAAATAAATTTAAAAAGTACCTCTTAAAATGACTTTAATACTCTTTGTAGAAAAGCCTATTAAAGACCAAAATCTGCATTTCTGTCAAATTTGCATTGCTCTAAACAATGTCTGAGGTCCTTGAAGCTTTTTTTACTCTATAACTAAAATTTATTTACTTCATAATCTATGATTCTATGAGCTGAAGTTTTATTTTAAAACAAATAAAATCCTTATTTTTTTCCTTTAAAATATTTTCTTGTGTTATCTCCACTAGATGCTACAAATTCTAACCTATCACAAGAACTTTATTTCCTTTATAATTCTCTGTGTTGCACAGAGTATAATTCTGTAACCATCTATTAATATCAGTAATATTTTTGGAGAGAGGGGTCTAATTGTGTAACTATCCTGAAAACACAGGATGAACTTAATTTGTATCATTATGACACTGATTTGAACTTCTCTGAAGCCCTCTCCTGTGAGGAATGCAGTCTTGGACATCATTTTTCTCAATCAACTTCCTGCTGACATGAGATAAGGCCTCTTGCTCTCTAATCCTTCTGCTTCACCACTGTCCCATCTTTAAACACATTTTCAAACGGTTACTAATTCCCCACTCCCAAGAAGAGGCTCCACAAGGTTTTTAATTATTTCTGAATTATAAAATAAAAAATTTATTCATTGCAAGACAGAAATCACCCACATATAGTATTAGTATTTTGCCTGCATGGATGTCTGTTCATATACACAGGTTTTTCATTCATTCATGGATAGATTCTTAGCTTGCATCAATAGGTTTAACAGATTTTTACTAAAAATTAAAAGTAATACATACTTGGTATTAACACATTTGGTGAATTTAACATCAAAGAAAGAATTGTTTAAAATCTGTAGAACCAAACATTTTCTACCATATATCAACAGATTCTTTTCTTTTATATAAGGAAAAAAAGCCTCAAAACAAAGAAATTATATTCATAATCTATTATAGATTCCATGTTTTAAAGTTAAAATTTAGGATAATTTTATAGATATTAATCATATGATTTTTGACATCCAAAAAGTTTATGGAAAAAGGAGTTTCTCGACATACCAGCGGTGGAGGAGTTTTAAGTTTTATACTATATATATCGCATGGGAAAATATCTTATTTCTAGATGTCTCATAATCACTTAAAAGAAATAAAGTATTTTATGCTTATCACAATTTCTATGAAACATTCATTGCAAGGTAGTTACAATGACCATTTAGGTCTTTCTTTCTTTACTCATGGGTATCTCTTTTACATTCCTAAACAATAAAAATAACATTCTGGACATAACCAACAACCCCCTAACATCCAAGAGAGACTTCACATTCCATTCACCTACATGTAACTTTAGCCATCACTGATCATCTGAAAACATGACAGAAGGGAAAGAAATATAGATCTTTTTTGGAAGTAGAGATAAATAAAAGTAAAATCATGAGTCGGTGTATTTAAAAACATATGTGACTAGCTCTATGCCTTCCTCTGCTCCACCTTTGTCCAAGTGTGTTCTCTGTGTCTGCTCTTGAATTTCTCACATCTGCCTCTTAGCTCAGTGTCCCACTCTTTCCTAAAAATTCCACCCTCCACTTCCTGCCCAGATATTGGCTGTCAGCTCTTTATAGGCTACTCAGGTGGGTTAAATTTAGAGTAGCCAGGAGACTTCCCAAGCAAAAGGCCTAAGCTTTAAACTCTATAGAAGTCTTATGTCATTATTTATACCACCGGCAGGTCCAAAGAAATTCCCACTATATTCATATATACGGTGGATGTACTGTACGCATTTGTTGTTGTGAAGAAGTTATTTACTGAATACAAAATGCTTACAATGGTACTGAAACAAATCAATAATTAATGTAAAAAACAACATATGTGAACATGTGGGTATGGGTGTGTGCTTTCACACAGGTGTAGGTCAGGGGAGGGTGTCAGGTGTCTCTATCATTTTTCACTGTATTCCCTAGAGACAGGGTTTCTCACTGGACCTAGGCTATGCTGGTGGAACCAACTCTCCTGTCTCTGTCCCCCACAGCACTGTGCTTAAAAGACAAATCTTGCCTTTTGATGTGGGTTTTACAGATGTATGTTAAGGTCTTCATGCTTCTGCAGTAAGCATCTCAGAGTAGAGCATTTCATCTACACTAAGAGTACATGTAAATTTGTAGTTTAACTAGCATGTTTTCCAGTGTAGGCTAAGATGGAACTCAGTTCTACCCGTGTATGCTTAGGGACTTTAAGAGATTTGCGATATCAATGACGACATGAAAATGACCTTAATATAGCATGTTTTCTGAGAATTCTTAAAATCAATTAAAAAGTTTACATAAAAGCAAACAAAGACATTAGTGATGAGATTAATAAAATGTCTAGAAATATATCAACAAAGCTTTATGTAATGAATTGCTTTAAAAACATATGTACGGTCTTGTATGAGACGGTTTCTACAATCAAGGACCACGTGTGGATGTGGCCTGGAACCCCCGCTCAGATGGGGCCCATGATAGCTCTGTGTAGGACTGAAGACCCTAGTGAGGGAAACAGGGACTGTTTCAGTCATGAACTTGATGGCTGACTCTTTGACCCTCCCCCATACAAGCTGGGGAGTGACAGACTGGCTAGATCCCAGTGGAGGACTTTGCAGCCAGCCCTGAGGAGACAGGATGAAAGCTGGGGTTGGAAGGAAGGGGAGGAGGTCCTCCCCTG
>JAQQSO010006874.1:0-11026 GCA_028658305.1 Pachyuromys duprasi
GATATTAAGACTCGAGATCAAGCCTTTGGCAGAGGGTGAGAAGTGATGATAGAAATGGGGGAGGTTGGTGATACTTGGGGAGAACAAGAGCTCCACAAAGACCAAACTGAGCAGGGCACAGGGGTCTTGTATGAGACGGTTTCTACAACCAAGGACCATGTGTAGATGTGGCCTGGAACCCCTGCTCAGATGGGGCCCATGATAGCTCGTTGTCAGACTGAAGACCCTAGTGAGGGAATCAGGGACTGTTTCAGTCATGAACTTGATGGCTGACTCTTTGACCCTCCCCCATACAAGCCAGGGAGTGACAGACTGGCTAGATCCCAGGGGAGGACATTGTAGCCAGTCCTGAAGAGACAGGATGAGCTGGGGTTGGATGGAAGGGGAGGAGGTCCTCCCCTGTTGGTAGACTTGGAGGGGGCGGGGAGAAGGGACATGAGGGAGGGGGAGGATGGGAAGGAATGAAGGAGGGGGCTATGCCTGGGATGCAAAGTACCTAACCTGTGATTGACATAAAAATTAATAAATTTATAAAAATAAAAAAACAAAACATACAAAAAAAGATATGCATTAGACACAACTCCTAGTGGAGGAAAGAGAACACTAATCCATCCACAGAAATTTTGACCCAAAATTTATCCTGCTTACAAAATGGACAGGGACAAACATAAAGCAGAATTGAGGGAATGTCCAAACAATGACTGACCCAACCTGAAACTCACCTTATGGGAGACAGCCAACCCTGATGTGATTCACATTACTCTGCTATGCTTGCAGATGAGAGCCTAGCATAGCTGTCCTCTGAATGGTTCCACCCAGCACCTGATGCAAACATTGGGTAGAGCACAGGGCATCCTATGGAAGAATGGAGAAAAGGACAAAAGGATCTTTTGATAGAGGTGACAGGAGCTCCGCATGAATACCAACAGAGTCAACTAATCTGGGCGCAGGCAGACCTGTGGAGACTGAAGCACCAATCAAGGACCATTCATGGACTGGAACTAGGGCCCCTACACAAATATAGTTGATGGCCCAGTCCTCATATGGGTTCCCTAGTAAGGGAAGCAGGGATTGTCTCTGAGGAAACTCACTGGCAGGATCTGGGATCACCTCCCCCTGGGGGTGTGTATGTGAAGTCTTGCCAGGCCACAGGGAAAGATAATGCAGCCAGTCCTGATGAGACTTGATAGGCTAGGGTCAGATAGAAGGGGAGGAGGCCCTCCCCTACCAGTGGACTAGGGGAGGGGCATAGGGGGAAAAGAGGGAGGGAGGAGGAGATTGGGAGAAGACGAGGGAGGGGTCACAGCTGAGATACAAAGTGAATATATTTTAATAAAATAATAATTAAACATAAATAAATACGATAAATAATAAAAAATAAATAGTGAAAAAAGGATAAAGTGTGGATATCTTGAAATGAAATTGTAACTAGAGAACATCTGCCATAAAAGAGATAGCCAACAATGAAAAGTGACAAGATCTAATACTGGTAAGAATGTGGAATAACAAAAAAAAAGTCTTTTTGGTTCGTGGCTAATAGAAATGGTACAGTTTCTTTGAAATGTTTTAAAACTTTTCTTTATGTTTGCGTATGAATTGGCTGAAAGCATTTCTGTGTACTGTTTGCATGCTTGGTGACTTCAGAAGCCAGGAGTGGGTATCAAATGCTCTGGAGCTAGAGTTATAGAGGGTTGTAATACACTAGATAGGTACTAGAAATTTAACCTGGTTTCTCTGTAAGAACCGTCAATGCTCTTAACCACTGGGCCATCTCTCCAGCTCTTGAAACACATTTCATCAATTTCCACAGACGAAAGCAAAATATCATTGTATGGCACAGAAAACACATTCTTGTTATTTACTAAAATTAAAAGTAGAAGTCTGCTCCCAGACCTGCCCATAGATAGGCAGTTGCTTTAATTAAAATTATGCTAAACTGGAAAAAATAGTTCATTAGTTGCTTTTGTTTCAGCGATCATGGTACCAACAGAAATAGAGTAAAGGATGAAAGGTTTATCAGGCTCACAGTTTCAAAGGAGTTTCAACTCATCCTAGTAAATAGCTTGTTGGAGTCACTTTATTCACTGGAGGGTTAGTGTAAAGAAGAGACTGTTTGTTATATTACTATGGAGAAGGATGCAGAAAGTTAAGTCTGAACTCAGAGCCTGGTATACCCTTTAAATGCCACTAAGCAAAAGTGCTTCCTTCTTTCTTGTATTTGGATAAGTGTGCTGTGTACACACATGTTTTCTTTGCCTCCCCACCCATTGCTTTCATTTAAGTTATTATTCCTGTTCTTATCATTGGTGCTAATAAACTGATGGAAAATGTTTCAACCCTATTTGTTGCAGAAAATATTGTCAAATTCATTCCATTGCAATAAAATGAAACATTATTTCTAATTTTTAAATAACATTTTAAGTTCCATTATGTTAGTTAGAAATCATGTAAGGTGACTCTGCCTACAAATCTCTTCTTTGCCCTTAAAAATGTTATTCATACTTTCATACTTTGAACTAAGGAAAAAGATGGCTGAGGCAGACCTCATTGTATCAGTTATCTGTTTTTGTGAAACAATATTACCTGGAATGTAAATCACCATACAATAAATATTTGTTACTTCATTCATGTCTGGATTTAGGAATACCTTGAGGAATTAGTTCTGATTTAAGTTCTGTAGAAGGTGGAATTCTGAGATGATACCCACAATTCATATATCCTGGAATCCAAATGTACGCTCTCACCTTTTATTCTAGAAAATTTTGCAAAACTGAAAAAAAGTAAATTTAATTAAAATTTCCAATCTATTTGAATTAATCATGGGTTCTTATGGCTATATTTTATTATTTTGGTGTATGACCTTGAAGAAGCAAGTTCCCTAGAATTTGATAGCTGTAATGAAATTAATTCTGTAAACAAAGTAGTTTGGAAGAGTGCCCTAAGAGGCATAAAAACAGATCATTATCTTAAGCTTTATGTGGATTCTTTATCCATGAAAACCAATAGGTAATAAGTAAATATTTGTTTAAACACCTTAGTATGTGGTAAATTACTATACAGAAATAGTAAACAGATAGGGGGTTTTGTGGGGCGGAGGTTGAAGAAGCCCTGGGTGAAGGTGTAAAGAATAGGTGATATTCACACTGACATGACCCTGTCAAAGACCCAATGCCTCTGACCAATGAGACTGGCAAAGGGCTTCCCTGGTGAGGCTCGGATGGATTGCAAATGCTCTTTCGCATGGCTGTGAATGTCCTCGGGACACCAACAGCAGCCTCCACCTTCTTAAGACTGTCTAACCTATGTCCTGGCAAGGCCGCTGCTTCCTTACGCTGAATGCCAAAAAGAGAGAAAGGGGCCAAGGAAGGAAACAGTGAGAGAGACTGAATAGCTTAAACTGGGAGCTGTTAATCCTTTCACGAATCTGGCATGGGTAGGTAAGGGGGTAGTCCATCTTCTACAATGATATTCAGCACAAGTGCATTGCTAAGACCTTTCTACACTAAAATGAGAGAAGACTGCTTTTCAAGGTCAGATGTATCAAGAAATTTGTAACTATGTATTTGAATCTACCAAAGTCATAATCCTTTGCTTCTTGAATTACATATTAGCCTTGGGGAAATGATATTTCAGTATTAATATTTAATTTTTTAAGATTAGTTATAGTAAGAACCAGGAAAATGGTTTTCTGAATAGTCATATGACATGGCAACTTAAAAAAATATTTTTTTACATATAAACTTGACCCAAATAAGGTCTCATAAAATAATGTTCCCATCTCAAGTGACTCACTTGGCAAGGAAGACAAATTTACCAGCCAACAAGAATATACTGAGAGGAGGGTATCAAGAGATAGACAGCACTGAAATAAAAGTTGTATTAGAATTTTTATAGCTATAGGAGTCAAAATCTCATTCTTTAAAAACACCAAATCTACACATGCACATAAATTAGCGACTAAACTCTAATAGATCTACAAATTTTTCACTAAAGAAAGAATTTATTGTCATGACAATATATTATAAGTGTATTCAGTGGAAAAAAATAAAGCATATTACTCAAGTGAGGAAATTGCTGGTTTAATTTCTGCAAACCATGCTTTCACATTAGGAAATTAAATGTACGTTGTCCCTCAGAGTTCAAGGTATACGACATTATAAAAATTAATCCTTTTTTCTTACCACAGACATTTATGACACTGGAATATAAAACAATTTGATTTTGATGCTAATTGTGAGAACTTAGGTTTCTATTTCATTTTCATGATAATTTATTTACTTCCCACTCACTCCTTCACTGAATAAATCATTTATTCATCAAGCATATAAATACTTTAGGCACAGAAATGAGATAAGAAGTCAGGATATTTATATGTTATATACAGTTCTTTCCTTAGGAACTACATTCATGGTGTGATATGAGGGAAAAACCTTTGTCTGCCTATGTGAGTCAAGAAGGTAGTCCAGAAAATTGGCCTTGAAATGAGGCTAAACATACTTTGTAATCAGTGTCAGAGGAACATTCATGGATAGAATAGAAAGGATACAGAGGAAGATACATGCAGTTGGGGAGAAAGGGTAGTGAAAGAAACTTCAGAAGAAATTGTCACTGGAGAACATTAGGGGGTTTGAGCAGAAAGCCAGGTCCAAGTATGTCTCTAGCTAATGCAAAGGAAGGACAGATTTTTGTTCTGAAAATTCTTATTTTGAAAGTCAGAAATTGTCCAGATCTTGTGGCTAATGCCTATAATTTCAGCATTAGAAGGGGAGGCTGAAGCAGAAGGAACACAAGTCAAGGTGTGTTTTGAGCTGTATCGTGAGTTCAAGGTCAGTCTGAGCAACTTAATGAGACATGGTTTGGAACTATAAAATAAGAAGAGGTCTGAAGTCATAGCTCCATTGTAGAGAGGAAAGTGCTTGTATTGCTTCAATGACCCCAGGGAGGAATGGAGAGACAGAGCAAGTGAGAGTGAGCATGAGAGTGAGAGTAGGAAAGAGGGGTTAGATGTTCTAGAAAAGCTTCAAAGCTGTGTTACTACATGCAGCAGAGCTAGTTCACAGCTTGTCAATTATTTTATGTTAATATGTAGTTGAAAAACATAGAAACTGCATGCTCGGTGGCAAATTAGAGATTGATGCTAGTTTTAGATAAATGAGATTCACTGCGAAGTACACAATTTCTCTCCTGGTTATTGTAATACACATATTCATTATGATTAAACTCAGAAAATTTCTTGGACTGTTGTAATTGTCTGCCCTGGTTTTTCTCTACTACTCCTGCTTTCTTTCCTCAGTCCACTCAGCAGTTGGAGATCAGTGTGTACAAAATGCTGCGGTTGCAGCAGTGAATAAAATTTTTCATGTAGCATAAAATATAGCTGGATAAAAAATACAAAATATGTACATGGCATCTACTGTTACTTGACAAGGGATAATTTAGGTAGTTAGAAAGATGGAATAGAATACATGGGTAAGACACTTTCATGTACAGGTCACGGTAGGCTTCATTCAGGTGACATTTGATCAGAATCGTGATTGAAGTGGGTTCTTGCGGGAGAGAGAAGAGAAAGTACAAACACGTGTATAGGAGGACGCTTGACTGAAGAGGAACTGGAAGGTGGCTACAGTGAAGGAGGTGTGAAGGAGTCACAAAACGAGGATGAGACAGACTGGAAGATGTCCAGAGACCTTGTGAGACACTGCAACGAGTCTAGCTCTTAATTTATGTGAGAATGGAAGCCCAGGCAAATAAGGCATCCAAAACAGAAAAGACTTGAGGGTTTGCTTTATGTACCAGGTCTACTTTGTGAGACTGAAAGGGCAGAAATATGCTTGCTATTTAAAGCAAGAAGCCAACCATGTACAGCTCTGATTAAGGGAAAGCAAAGGCATGGAGGCATGGAGGTGGGTTGTTCAATTATCTGGAAATGATTTCAAGATAAACAAGGATAAACATGGACTGGAAATAAAGATTTTGAAGCTGTCATTTTAGAGGTGGTAGTTCATGTCACAGATATTAATTGGAATAGAAAATGACGTGTGACCCAGGAACATACTATGCCCCTTGCCTCCTTACTCAATGTCTCTGATAGAGTATATAGTTAACTACCTATGAAATTTAGAAATCAGTTGATGTTATAGGATGAAGCATATCATGGTTGGTTTAATTTCAATTTACCACTAATTAGAATCACTTTAGTAGGGATTATGACAGGAAGAAACATCCCGATTGCCTCCATTGATGTGGGAAGGCCCATCCAATTGTCGTTGGTACCGTTTGGTACCAAACGAGATAAAAAAATAAAAGGGACATGGCAGAAGTAAGGCAATCTTACCTTCTGCTCCTGTTACCTTTGAGATGATTTGCCCTGCTGCTGTTGCTGCTTCCTTTGCTGATTGCAGTACTAGGTTCCAAACTTTCATCATGGACCAAGGACCAGCTTCAGGCTCCAGTGTGGGACTACAGAAGCACAGTACCTTGTGGACTGAAGAGCAATTGTGTGTCACTCCCTCAGTGACAGCTACCATGGGGATACGTGGACTTCTGAGGTGTTCAGACTCAAGGACCTGGCTTCTCAGCTCTCAGGCTTGATCCTGCTGTTGTTACTATGTTTAAAGTAACTTGTTAAATTATGATATGAATTTATCCCTTGGTTTTGTCCCTCCAGAGAACTCAGAGTAAAATAAAGTGTAAATGGGTTTCAGTGAGCGTGATTGAAGCTCGAAAAGCAGGGATCTTCATCACGTTGGCTATTTCTGCAGAATAGTGCATTTTCTTGTTATCTTGGCACCGCAGAGCTCTTGTCCACAGACTCATGGAAAGACATTTCTTAGCATACCCTTCCCTGGATAGTTCTATGTTAATCTGCAGTAAGAGACACTCTTTTAGAGTGGAAGGAGAGGAGAGGCTACAGTTGTGTGATCAGTGTGGGGCAGAGTTTTAGGAGGCTACATCACTTCTAACTATTCTCTGGGAGTCACTGTTTTAGTGTGTGGGCAGTGATGTGCCAGTTGTTGTTACCATTATCATAATGGTGTTCAGTACATTTTACAAACAGGGAAATCAAATTAGACTACTTAAAGCACAAGTGTATACATCTTATAATCACTTGAGAAATAAAAAAGAACTTTTAGAAAACGTATCTAATAGCATTTTGAAAAATATTTGTTTCCCAAGTTAATAATTTTTATATCAGAAAAACGAAAAATTTTACTCTTTGTTTTATCTTTTCAGCAACTATTTAAATGAAAAATATTAAAAAACAGTATCTTGAAGACCTATTCGTGCCACATAAATTATGAGAAATGTGTTTTAAAATGAAAGTGAGTATGGTTAAAACATGCAGATATTTTCATTTGTAGTCTCATTATTCAGAATGGCTTTTAAAATACAGAGTTCACTTCCTTAATTGGGATCTTGTTCTGGAAGGAATGATTTAGTAAGAAAAGATTCTACTTATCTTAAGCCTTGTCACTTACACAAAATGAGCAAAGTCTAAAAACAGTAAAACTTGGAGGAGAAAAGTTTCAACAATTGGGATTTAGACAGATGAAGGTTGAAATGAGGTCTCAGCAGGGCTTTTACCCACCCCCTCACCCATCTCATTAATGTGTGAATCTCTTGGCAGGGCAAGCACTGAATCATGACCTGCCTATCCACAACGGTCAGAGCATTTTGGTTTTCCCATAGAAGTTAATTTATCATTCATCATGGTTACTCCAAATTAACATCCTACTGAGAGCTTTATGAAAACAAATGGTCTTTTCAGACTTATTTTCACTTATTAGTTTACAAAGTGGTGAAATGTAGCGTCTATTGTTGACTACTCTTACAAAATTAAAGACATAGATATACAATCCAGACCTGGATTTGAATACTGAACATCATACATATGTCAACTACAAAGCAGCTTTTATTCATCTGAAACACTTATGAATGATTTGTATGCAGTCATTGGGGCTTATTCAGAAAGAGGTGGTGCTATTCGTACCTCAAAGGTGCAGTGTCCAGAATATACCATGAGGATCAACTGTGTTTGAAAGCAATGGATACAGAAAAGATATTATCTCAGAGATCCTTTAACCAAGTGAAATCAGAACTGATAAATTGCTTCAATCCTTATTCTTGGGGAGGTTTTGGGGCCCTGAAGAAGACAAATATTCTATAACGTGATGAACCTGAACAAGTAAACTGTGACAGCTCCTCCTTTCTTTTCTACTTACCTTCCTTCATCTTGTGATTCCCTGAAGCTTTATACTTTATAACCTACTTTTCTGTTGTGCCTGATGTGAGGTTGGAGATGTTTGCTAAGAACTATTGTACATCCAGCTTCTCTCCCCCTTGGATTTCTTAGCCCTGAGCTTCTGGGGCAAATTTACTGCTCTTCTCCTCTCCATCTAATTTTCAGAGTTCCAGGCAAGGAAGCCAAAAGAGTAGTGGGAAAAAGAAATATTCTTTCTCTGGCAAAATAATTTTGAAACCTGATGTTCAATGGCATTGCTTGGGCTAAAGTCGAAATCCAGTACTACTAAAGATTAGGCTGCCGGTTAGTTAAAATAGCTGCTTTGAATCAGTTGCTTTGCTGATAAGAGTTGTTGATCCATCAGGAGCCTGCCACAGTCCTGCAGACTATCGAAGGAGATGCTGAGACTTATGGCCAACACTTGGGCAGAGTGCAGGGAATCTTATGAGGGGAGTGGGAAATAGTGGGATCTGGAGAGGACAGGGACTCCACAAGGAGAGCAACAGAACCAAGTGGTCTGAGCACAGGGATCTTTCCTGAGACTGATGATCCAACCATGTACCATGCATGGAGGTAGCCTAGGATTCCTGCACAGGGGTGGCCCATGGCAGTTCAGAGTCCAAGTGGGTTCCATAGTAATGGGAACAGGGATTGTCTCTGACATGAACTGATTGGCCTGCTTTTTAATCACCTCCCCCTGAGGGGGGAGCAGCCTTGCTGGGCCACAGGGGAAGACAATGCAGCCACTCCTGATGAGCTCTGATGGACTGGGATCGGAGGGAAGGAAAGGAGGCCCTCCCCTATTGGTGGTCTTGGGGAGGGACACGGGTGCAGAGGGGAGAGGAAGGGAAGGATTGGAACGGGAGGAGGGAGGGAACTACTGGGGTATATAAGGTGAATAAAGTGTACTTAATAAGGAATTTAATAAGAAATTTAAAAAATAGGGGATAAAAAAGAATTGTTGACATAGGTAAAAATTAGATAGGCAGAAAAACTATGTGCTTGGTAAATTACAGGTGCTATGATAATTTTTTCAAGAGGTCAATGAGACAATAGACTGTTAGGGAACAAGGAGCCTTCAAAGAAAATTAGGCTTTAAATTTCCTTATTTAGATTGGGGAGAATGTGTATTAAGTGCTGTAATTCAAGCTTTTAGGCAGGTATAATAATTTACCTAATTCTCAATAATAAGACCCCATACTTATTTGAAAAGTATTTCCAATCTAGAAATACAAAAATGGAGTTTCATCAATAAATGTATATAAAGCTATTTATGTGCTAGCCACACATCTAAAATGAGGACAACATTCGGTACTTAGACTTAGTTCCTTTTACACAGTTCAATATCTTTATTTGAGTATGTTACACATTTAGTTGATCATCAGTGTCATAATCTTTCTCTCAGAACAGCTTCCTAGTACTTCATTCTCCTTTGTAATTTATGATATTGTCCATACCAGAAACAAAGAATATATTTTCAACATCTTCATCTTCTCTGCTATCCTATTAGCCAACCCATCTAGAGGCAACTGTTTCCTAATTATTTGCTGAGTCTGTCCACTTATTTCAAGTCCTCTCCTATGATTGTAATTTGATCACTAGAAATAGTGTAATGATAATAATATACGAATGGCTATTTTCCATGTAATTTTGTTGTACCCCAGATTGTTTTTCTTTTTAATTACTTCATTGTACTCAGGTTTTGTATCTGAATGTTCTGCATGGACAGATTCAAACATTAGAGTGTGGAAAATATGTTGAAAAATTGTCCTGATCATGTGCAGACTTTTTTTATGAATATTTTTGAATTACAAACTTTAAATAAATATTCACAGCCTATTGGACACTATACATTATCTGGAAAGGATTATAGCATATAGAAAGAGTTGTACAGGTTTTGCACAGATACTATGACATTTTTTCCCCAAGAGATATGAGCACTTGTGAGTATAGGGTTCTGTGAAAGGTCTTGAAACCAGACACCATGCATAAAAAGGGATACTATCATTTTTATTCTTTTTTTAACTTTTAAATTTTTTTTAATTTATTTATTTTTATATCAATGACAGGTTAGGTTTTTTGCATCCCATGCATAGTCCCCTGCCTCATTCCCTCCCACCCTCACCAACCCTCCCTCAACTCCTCCCCGCCCCCTCTAAGTCCACCAACAGGGGAGGATCTCCTCCCCTTCCATCTGACCCCAGATCATCTTGTCTCCTCAAGGCTGGCTGCAATGCCCTCCCCTGGGATCTAGCCAGGCTGTTACTCCCTGGCATGTATGGGGGAGGGTCAAAGAGCCAGCCATCAAGTTCAAGACTGAAACAGTCCATGTTTCCCTTACTATAGTCTTCAGTTCGACAATGAGCTATCATGGGCCATATCTGAGCAGGGGTTCTAGGCCATATCCATATATGGTCCTTGGTTGGAGAAATTGTCTCATATAAGACCCCTGTGCCCTGCTCAGTTTGATCTTTGTGGAGCTCTTGTTCTCCCCCAGTCTTACTAACTTCCCTTATTTTTATTATTACTTCCCGCCCTCTGCCAAGGGCTTAATTGTGAGTCTTAATATCTGCTTTGATACTTTGCTATACCGATTCTTTCAGAGGTCCTCTTTGGTATGCTCCTGTCCTGTTGTTTGTTTTCTCCTCCATTCAATGTCCATCCTATTAGTTCATCTAAATGAGCATTGATCATACCAACCTGGGTCCTCCTTCTTGTATATCTTTCCTAGGTGTGTAGATTTCAGCATGACCTTCCTATCCTATAGGTCTATATAAGTGAGTA
>JAQQSO010006875.1:0-11025 GCA_028658305.1 Pachyuromys duprasi
AATCAGCAGGCCTACCATTCTCAGCCGACACCTGTCTTTGCAAGGTCATTAAAGAAACTTCCCCACTCTCACTAAAAGTGCCAATCAAGCTTTAGCATTTTTAAGAAATACATAAGAGCATTTGCTTATTTGTTTTTTAAGACAAGGTTTCTGTTTAACAGCGCTGGCTGTCCTAGAACTTGCTCTGTAGACCTAGCCTTGAACTCACATGGATTCACCTGCCTCTGAGTGCTGAGATTAAAGGCATGCGCCACTGCCACCACCACCTGCAAGACCTTTATTAGCATTTTAATTTGTATATCCGCTTTACATCCTGATCGTGGCCCCTTCCTCCCCTCCTCCCTGACCCCTCTTCCACCATCTTCCCGTTTGCCCCCTCCCCTACTCCTCAGAAAAGGGGAGCTCCCCCCACCAACCCATCCCAGTGCATGGTCACATCAGGACTAAGCACATCCTCATCCACAGAGACCAGTCAAGGCAGCCCCATTAGGGAGAAGGGAGCGAATGCAGGCAACGCAGTATGTCATAGGCAGCATATGCTCAACACACTAGGGGATCCACATGAAGACCAAACTGCCCATAGAGTGCACATGTGTAGGGGACCCAGGCCCAGTCCATATATGCTTCTTGGTTGGTGCTTACCTCTCCAACTAACCTAGACCCATGGGGGCTCCCAGAGACAAAAGAGCTTTATTTTTAACCTAGATTCTCACTGGCCGCTAGCTGGGCTTCTGGATGCTTGGAGTCAAATTCACGGGTGAGATTTGTGTTTATTTCTCCTGGTTTGATAAACACAGGCTACGAACTGATCTGAATTTCTCGTTAGCACACCTGGAGGCTGTCTTATGGATAAGTGGCTAAGCAAACTCTGTGACTTCCCCATCCCATCCCTGGACTCTCCAGGACATAGAACCCTCTGCCATTACCACTCTCTGAAAGATGAGCCATCCAGTATCCTTCAAAACGATGTCCTCAAGGGATATGTCCACATGTCCATGAAGTGCTTCAGGCGAATATTGGGCAATGTGTCTCTTAGAGAACCCCTCTCTTCCATAACGGCCTCCACATTCTGGAAACTTCGCTGCCCTCTTGGGACCAAGATGAAAACTTCAGTAAACCATTCCCAATATAAAAGAAAAGGTCTGGAGTCATAGGTCAGTGATTGAGTGCTTGTCTAGTTTTCAGTAGGCCCTGGGTTCAATCCCCAGAAACACACACACATGGGGGGGAGGGGGGGAGGTGCGGGGAAGAAAGGAAAATTCAACAGAGTGCTAACATCCAACCTATATAAAGAACTCAAGAAATTAACTCCAACAAACCAAACAATCCAATTAAAAATGGGGTACAGAACTAAACCAACAATTCTCAATAGAGGAATATCGAACGGCAGAAAAACACTTAAAGAAATGCTCAACATCCTTAGTCATCGGGGAAATGCAAATCAAAATGACTCTGAGATTCCATCTTACATTCATCAGAATGGCTAAGATCCAAAACTCAAGTGACAGCACATGCTGGAGAGGATGTGGAGAAAGGGGAACCCTCTATCGCTAGTGGGAGTCCTAACTTGTACAACCGCTTTGGAAATCAATCTGGTGCCTTCTCAGACAATTGGGATAGGGCCACCTCAAGACCCAGCTACACCACTCCTGGGCACATACCTGAAATATGCTCCACCGTACAACAAGGATATTTGCTCAACTATATTCATAGCAGCGCTATTAATGATAGGCAGAAACTGGAAACAATCTAGAAGTCTCTCAACCAAAGAATGGATACAGAAATTGTGGTACATTTGCAAAATGGAATACTACTCAGCCATTAAAAACCAGTAAATCATGACATTTTCAGGCAAATGCCTGGAACTAGAAAAGATCATCCTGACTGAAGTAACCCAGAACCAGAAGGACACCCATGGAATGTATTCACTTACAAGCAGATAATAGCCAAATAATATCTGATAACCATCCTACAATCCTCAGACCCAAAGAAGCTAAATAACAAGGAGGACCCTAGGGAAGATGCTTAATTCTCATCCAGAAGGGCAAATAGAATAGAGACCGGAAGTGGTTGAAGAGAGGGAACGGGATGGCAGCCTACCATAAATGTCCTCTGAAAGACTCCACCCAACAGGGGATTGAAGCAGATGCTAAGACTTATAGCAGAGCACAGAGAGTTGTAGGAAAAAGGGGGGAATAGAAGGACCCAGAGCAGACAGGAGCCCCAAAAGAAGAGCAACAAAGCCAACAAATCTCTGCCCCTGGGAGCCTGCACAGACTGATGCACCAACCAAGGACCATGCATGAAGAGGACCTAGACCCCCTGCTCAGATGTAGCCAATGGGCATCTCAGTCTCCAAGTGGATGCCTGGGTAAGGGGCACAGGGACTGTCTCTGACATAAACTCTGTTGCCTGCTTTCCCCTGGTGTGAAGGCATTGCCATGCCATAGAAGAAGAGAATGCAGGCAGTCCTGATGACCCTTGATAGGCTGGGGTCAGATGGTAGGGGAGGAGGCTCCCTCTATTTCTTAGAAAGGAAGTAGGGGGAGAGGGAGGCAGGGTGGGATCAGGAGAGATGAGTGAGGGAGGGGTTACGAATGGGCTACAAAGGTTATAAATTGTAAAAAACATAAAAGTAAAGTAAAAAGAAAAGAGAGGAAAAGCAACATTATAGCACCGGGATGTAGCTCAGTTGGTAGAGTAACCTACCTAGCATGAGCAGGTCCCTGGGTTCAACACCCAGCACCGAGAAAAAACAACCCACCAAACAGAAACTCTTTCTGATAGAGTGAAGAATGAGGATGTGCGTCCAGCATACCCCTCTCCACGTGAACCACTTCATAGCATCCTCTGTTGACCATTGCTCTTTCCTTGGTCTTTTGACCCGGGCATTGCCCAGTTCCTAATACCTCTTCAGTTGGAAATGACACAAGGGAAAGAGTAGAATATCTTCCGTATGATACAGAAATGGGGGCAAGAGAGACAATTAAAGGGAAGTACTGTCAGGAATGCCGTGCAGCTATCCTACCCACCGGTACATCACCCTCGTGGACACTGACATCAATGCTGGACGAGTATCCCTCAGGCAGCAGAGGGGAGTAACGGATTCAAATATATTTAGTTTTAAAATAGAAACCTGATCTTTTCTATGTCTAAGGTTTTTTTCCTTGAATAAATAAAACCCTTCATTTGGGCATTTATCACACCATCAATCACCTTAATTTTGCTCTCACTAAGGGAAAATAATTGAAATTTAGCTTCATGGTTATTTGTTTCCTGTGCTTTTGTCTGAAACAAGCAAAAAACAAAAACAACAGAAAACAAACACCTTGTTCTGAGTACTGCCATTTTGTTTTCAGACTCCATTTAATTATAGGGGGAAACTTAAGTTCAAGGTTCCAGGCCCTTGGAGAGCTGGGGTCTTCCCAACAGCTGAACAGCTTCTGTTATCTTCTGTTCCAGAACATAATGACTGTTCCTAATCACAGCTCCCATTATCCGTTCTTTGCTCCCCCAAACATGATGACTATACCTAACTACAAAAGAACAAATGGATTTGATTGGCTAGACTGTGTTGTAGTAAATAAAAAGTGTTGAGCTACATAATGTTTATTATGATTAGCCCTAAGATTTTCACGGCAGTTTGATTTCACCTGATATCACAAATAATGAGACACAGACACCTTTTAGCTTGATAATTGCCTTATTTACCTTGGGCTGGGTGGATATTTCACTTACACTGTCTCAGTATCCTCACCATCCATCTCCTAGCCCCCATCCAATGCCATCCATCTTAATCCTCCTCAACTAGACTACCTTTCATCCATAATCCCACGGTACTTGCTTTTATGATTCATCTGGGCCTTTCCATGCCATCACTGGATTCCTTTCTCCAGTCCTACGTGGTTCCTTCTCCATGCTAAGCCATCATGTCATGCTCCTTCTTCCTCTCCTCTGCTCCATCTGTCTGTGTTCTGTGATTCTCTTGTCTCTTCTCTCCTCAAAAGCCCTTGAACCTAGCAACACCTATTCCATTCCTATGCCCAAGTATAGGCCATTCAATGAACCAATCAGGGATAATGTTCTAGGCAGGTTAACACAAACAAGGATGGATGTATCCAGCAGGCAGTAACCAGATCTTGAGTGCCAGTAATGAACATTAGACCATCCTCCAAAAGGACCATAAAACCTATATTTGTATCAGTTAACACAGGTCAACCACATAAGGAAAGTCCTAGTCCTGATTCTTTCCTGGGCCATAAACTTGGGTAATTTCTATTATATAACCTGAGTTCTGCTCAACAAGTAAAATTAGACAGCACTGTTTGTTCAGCATGAGGCTCCAGCTTTGACATGATATATACTAGTAAAATGAAGGCAGCATATGGAAAGGTCGCTATCCATGTTAGTCAACTTTCAGTTACGGTACAAAATGCCTGAGACTGATCATCCGAAGGGAGAACAAAGTTCCCTCTTGGTACAGTTTCAGTCCAAGATCAGCTATAGAAATAGAATATGATGATGTCTTCAAATGTGCCAGGAGACAGTGCTCTCACTGGTGGTCAGAAAGGAGAGTGGGTGGGGTATCCTGGCCAAAATACACTTCTCATAGCCACTCTCCCAGACTTCCTCAGTACACCCATCACTGAATATCTCATAAAGCTAGGAACTCTGGGTTTGGGGACAATGTTCATGCAAGCCAGGCTGGCCTGAAACTCACCATGTAGCTGAGACAACCTAGAATTTCTGATCCTTCTGCCTCCACATTATGAATGCTTGGGTTACAGCTTAGCATCACCATGCCTGTTTTTTTTTTCTTTGTTTGTTTTGGGATTTTTTTTGTATGTCTGTTCGTTTGGCCTAATATAAGATTTGTGCATGTTAGACAACACTATCAACTGAGCCATGTCCTAGCCCTTGGCAAGGAACTAGGAAGAGCTGCTGTTATCTAAATACCCTGCCTCTGTACATTATGTTTCTAAGAACCAATCAACTATTCACCACAGGAACCTCTAAGGGGTAGGGGTGTGGGGGTGTTGCCAGATTCAAACTATAACAGTTGTAAAGTCTGAACATAAAATCTTGCCTTTTGTTTCATTATACTGTTAAGAATTCAACTGTGTGGTCCCAATAAAAGATAAGAGATGCAACAAATTTTGTGTGTGTGATTGTGTTGTTGGACTCCTGAGGTAGGGAGACCCTCCCTTCCTCGGGATAGATGCCAGACCCCAATAACCCACAAAGACAAGAGCTTGATGCAACAGCAAGAGGTTTTACTTAGTAGCCGGTGTGCCGGGGCTCTCCACACAGCTCCCATGAAAGGGGGTGGTGCAGAGTCCTGAGCAGCAGAATCACAGAGTTTATAAAGGCAAAAAACGCAAAACAGGAGGGGTTCTAGGGGTAAGGGATTTTTCTAACGCGGGGGGGGGCGGTCAGTGATTGGCTCTGCCCAGATATGGTGACTAGGGGACTGTTAGGGACTGTTTGCACTTCTCAGTCCAGGAACAAAGAAGGGTGTTTCTTAGAAACATAAAGCTCACAAGTTTAAGTTCTCATGGTTAGGGCCAAGTTAAAATTTTGTATCCTTAGAGTGTGTACCTACGTGCATGTAAATTTATACATGTGTGCACTGCAAGCTATACCACACATGGAGGTCAGAGGACAACTTTTGAAGGAGTTGGTTCATTCTTTCCTTCTACCCTTTGCATTCCAGAGATTCAAATCAGGTCATCAGGCTTAGCAAAAAGAAGCTTTAACTGGCAAGCCATCTCATTGATCCACTGCAATGTTTTGTTCTGTATCCAAGAGGAATGTCCAGTGGATTTCCTGGGCATGCCTCTTAGATCCTTCCAGGGAATATGTGTGTTTCTCTGTGTGTGTGTCTCTGTGTGTTTCCTTTCCTTCCTCACATGAGTCATACTGCTGCCATATTAGAAATCAGTCAGAAGCATACAACACACCTGTCAACCCCCAAAACATAGGCTCTCCTTCTTTCTCAGTCTCTCTCCAACTATCTATCCATCCATTCATCCATCAATTCATCTATCCATCTTTATTTATTTATGTATTTATTATTGTCTTATAATATGTCTGTCTGTATTCCATTCTTTCCTGAAATACTCTGCTCTGCAATGCTGCTTCCAAAATAATGAACTAACATTCTTGAAACTGCACGAGAAAATAAGTTTGGTACATAGTTATTGCAACACTCTAACCTTGTGGATATTTCTGTGGGATGTTTGGGACTGGCTCTCAGTCCATGGACCTGCTTGTATTTCCACTCGGTCTGTAAATGAGAAAGGCTTCTTACTAAATTAGCTCTCCCTGACCCTGACTGCCAATTGCTGAGATTAAACTTCTGGGACAATAAACCTACTCCTATAGACATACCTTTCTTCATTCTTGTCATCATTCCTTGGTTCAATAGTTCCTTTCCTCGTTCTTTACATCCTTCCAGCCTCATTCGTTCCTTCCTTCCTTCTTTCCATTTCTCAGACAGTGTCTCAGTTAACATTCAATTGCTGTAAAGAGGAAAAACACCCCCACAGGGAAGGAAGGAAACGGGACTGACCTAGGTCACCCAGGCTTCCCCAGGAAAAGATCCTGCAGACGGTGGGCTAATGCCACCATCTCTGAACTAGGCTCCACCCTCGAGCACAGAGACTTGCTGTGCAGCCAGCTCTCTGCCACAGAAGAATTGTATGCCCCAGGGCATCAGAGCCTGGGTTTCCCTGTTGGGGAAAACTCCATAGGGAAGGAAGAAAACAGGGAATGATCCTAGGGTACCCAGGATCTCCCTGGAAAAGTTCCCCTAGATCAGCAGGTGCTCGAGCAGCCAGGAAAGGTCCCCGAATTGGTGAATCGAGGAGCTGTAGAACCCAAAACAATCATGCTAGTAGCCTGGGGAGAAGGGGGAATAAACCTGATCTGAGTCCAATAGGACACAGGTCAACCGAGGTCATCTCCATGGAATCCTCCTAGGTAATTGATTCCCGGGAACTTCCCCCTAACTGACGGAAGCAACAGCAGATGTAGCCAAGCCTGCAGCAGAGGAAGCAGGAGGGATACCACAGCCAACAGGAAGGCAGCAGCGGAGGGACACCAACCACCATTAAAGCAGATGAAGCAGCCCACAGTGCACACAGCAACTTGCAAGGAGCACAGTGCTGCACACTCCAAGCACAGATGTACAGCATTCTCCCACAGCCTTGTCTGATGGCATAGCAGCTGAGGAAGCCGATAGTACTTCCCAATCCAGGGAGCAGAGTGCAGCCTGCTGGGCTTCCAGCTTCCAGCGCAGAACTCAGGACTGGGCACAGAGAGCCCACAATAGAATATGTGTCCTGCCCACAGTGCCAGCTGCAGACCTCAGAGTCCAGTGTGCTGACCCCACCACAGACTGTAGACCAATGCGTATTCAGGAAACCTGTGCAGGCGCCTTACACCCACAATCTGAGCTTGCTAACTGCACTAGCTTCCATATCCCCTCCTGCACTTGCTCCCAACCCACATATCCCAAGCAGCTACACACCCTAGCACTCCCTTTAAGACAAACATCCTTGCACCCGTGTCCACACGCATATGCACACAAGCACACACACACACACACACACATACACACACACACTCACACACACGCATACAAACACACCATTCTAAGCCAGGAGCTTCTTCTCCCGAAGGAACAACTGAAGAAACAACACACATTGTCTAACCGCTGGTCCCCACTGATCTTCCTGAAGAAGTCTCTGTAGACTTCACCACAGTAAGACGGTTCCAGTCCAAAGGTCAGACTTGAGGAAGAAACAGCAAAGATTATATATAAGCAATGGCCAAAGGTCGATGTAAGAACTCACACAACAAAAATCAGGACCCCATGGCATCACCAGAAACACCAAAAACTAATGGATATTTTAATTCAGCAGAAACTCAGGAAAATGAATTTAAAGCTATGATTATCCACTTAATTCAAGAACAAAAAGAGGAAACAAACAGAGCTCTCAAAGAAATTCAAAAGAATATAATGCCCCACATAGAGGAATAATTAGAAACAAATACAAAAATAGGAGCCACGTTAAATCAGATGAAGGAAAATGTGCTAAGCATAAAAACAGAATTAGAATCTATAAAGAAAACACAAACAGAGAAAAACCTGGAACTGGAGAACTTAGAGAAAAGACCAGGAACCACAAAGATAAGCATCACCAATAGAATACAAGAGATGGAAGAGAGAATCTCAGGAGCTGAAGATACACTTGCTGAAATTGATTCCTCACTCAAAGAAAAAATAAATCAGAAAAGTCACAAACACAAAACATTCAAGAAATCTAGGATGCCATGAAAAGACAAAACCTGAGAATAATAGGAATAGATGAAAAAGAAGACTCTAGGCTCTAAGGACCGAAAAATATTTTTAAGAAAATCATAGAAGAAAATTTCCCTAACTTAAAGAAAGAGATGTCCATAAACATACAAGAAGCCTACAGAACACCAAATGGACTAGACCAGAAAAGAAATACCTCTTGTCACATCATAGTCAAAACACTAAACCTACAAAACAAAGAAAAAATATTAAAGGCAGCAAGGGGGAAATGTCAAGTAACAATAACATATGAAGGGAGGCCTATCAGACTCACACCAGACTTGTCATCAGAAACTATAAAAGCCAGAAGGGCCTGGGCAGGGGTCATGCAGTCTTTAAGGGAACACAGATGCCAATCAAGACTACTATACCCAGCAAAGCTTTCAATCAACTTAGAGGGAGAAAACAAAATATTCCATGACAAAACAAAATTTAAGCAATATCTACACAGCAACCCAGCCCTACAGAAGATACTAGAAGAAAAACTCCAATCCAATGAAAACAACTATACCAAAGAAAAAATAGGATACAGACAATTTCCCAGCAAAAATTAACAGAGGGGGGAAAAAAAGCAATGAATCATAGTAAGACCACCAACTCCAGAATAAAAGGAACTAACAGTCATTGGTCACTATTATCTATCAACATCAATGGACTCAACTCTCCAATAAAAAGATATAGACCAACAGAATGGATACGGAAACAGGATCCAACATTCTGCTGCATTCAAGAAACACACCAATGCAACAAAGATAAACACTACCTCCGAATAAAGGGCTGGAAAAATGTGTTTCAAACAAATGGACAGAGAAAACAAGCTGGGGTAGTGATCCTAGTATCAAATAAAATAGACTTTCGAACAAAACTAATCAAAAAAGATGAGGAGGGGCACTTCCTTCTCATCAAAGGAAAATTCTAACAGGAGGACATCACAATTTTGAACATCTATGCCCCAAATACAATACCACCTACATTTGCAAATAAAACATTATTAAAGCTGAAATCTCACATAGATCCCAATACCTTAATAGAGGGAGAGAATTCAACACTCCACTCTCACCAAAGGACAATTCATCCAGTCAGAAGCAAAACAGGGAAACAAGGGCACTCACAGAGACCCTAAATCAAATGGACCTAATAGATGTCTACAGAACTTTTCATCCAAAATCAAAAGAGTATGCCTTCTTTTCAGCACCTCACAGAACCTTCTCCAAAATAGACCATATACTTGGTCACAAAGCAAACCTCAGCAGATACAAGAAGATTGAAATAATCCCTTGTATCCTATCTGATCATCATGATTCTAAAGCTGAAGCCTGCACATACTGGAAACTAAACAACTTGCTACTCAAGGACAGCTTGGTTAGGGAAGAAATAAAGAAAGAAATTAAAGCCTTCCTAGAATTTAATGAAAATGGAAGCACAACATACCCAAACCTATGGGACACATCTTCCGGGCCTGCCAGCAGAATTGAATAGCTCTTGAGTCAGGAGTGAGGATTGAAATTAATAAACTACACAACACATGGGATCTTCTGAGAGGCTCTGGTGGTCACAACAAACTACTCAGCCAAAACGCCAAGCACCAGCCATGCTTCATTTTAAACATCCCAACACAGAGTTAAAATCACAAGGAGGTGAAACAAGAGGTGTGATTTTCACAAGCTATCCCACCTGCTGTCACAAAACAAAAGGCGTTGGACTTGCAAATTCTTCCCTGACAGCAGAAAAAGGCCTGGTAGAGACAGTCTTCATGCTGAGATTTAAATATCAAAGCAGCTGCTTAAACAGCCCCTGGAGACAGAGATGATGGACCCTACAGATACAATGAAGGCAGTGTTAAGAGGAGAGTTCATAGCAGTAAGTGCCTTCAAGAAGAAGTTTGAAACATCTCATACAAGCAACTGAATGGCCCAACAGAAAGCCCTAGAAAAAAAGAAGCAGATACACCAAAGAGGAGCAGACAGCTGGAAATAATCAAACTCAGGACAGAAATCAATCAATTAGAAACAAATAAAACTATTCAAAGAATCAAGGACACCAAAAGCTGGTTCTTTGAGAAAATCAACAATATAGACAAGCCCTTGGCCTAACTAACAAAAAGGCAGCAGAAACAATCCAAATCAGCAAAATTAGAAACAAAAAGGGGGACATAACAACAGACACTGAGGAAATCCAAACAATCATTAGGTCTTACTACCAAAGCCTATATGCCACAAAATTTGAAAATCTAAGTGAAACGGATGATTTTCTTGATAGATTCCATCTACCTAACTTAAGTCAATATCAGGTAGAAAAATTGAATAGACCTATATCCCCCAAGGAAATAGAAGCAGTCATCAACAGTCTCCCTTCCAAAAAAAAGCCCTGGGCCAGATGGATTCAGTGCAGATTTCTACCAGACCTTCAAAGAAGTGCTAACTCCAATTCTCTCTAGACTATTCCACAAAATAGAAACAGTAGGAACATTACCAAACTCATTCTATGAAGCCACAGTCAGCTTGATACCTAAACCACACAAAGATCCAACAAAAAAAGAGAACTTCAGACCTATATCTCTTATGAACACCGATGCAAAAATACTCAAGAAAATACTTGCAAATCGAATCCAAGAACACATAAAAGATATCATCCACCATGACCAAGTAGGCCTCATCCCAGGC
>JAQQSO010006876.1:0-11025 GCA_028658305.1 Pachyuromys duprasi
AATATAGCAATGTATCAAAGCAGATATTAAGACTCACAACCAAGCCTTTGGCAGAGGGCAGGGAATAATAATAAAAATAGGGGAAGTTAGTAAGACTTGGGGAGAACAAGAGCTCCACAATGACCAAACTGAGCAGGGCACAGGGAGGGGTCTTTTATGAGACAGTTTCTCCAACCAAGGACCATGTATGGATATGGCCTAGAACCCCTGCTCAGATGTGGCCCATGGTGGCTCGGTGTCCAACTGAAGACCCTAGTAAGTGGAACAGGGACTGTTTCTGTCATGAACTCAATGGCTGGCTCTTTGACCCTCCCCCATCCACGCCAGGGAGCAACAGGGAGCTAGATCCCAGGGGAGGATATTGCAGCCAGCCCTGAGGAGACAAGATGATCTGGGGTCTGATGGAAGGGGAGGAGGTCCTCCCCAGTCGGTGGACTTGGAGGGGGCGGGGAGGAGATGAGGGAGGGATGGGGAGAGTGGGAGGGAATGAGGGAGGAGGCTACACCTGGGATGCAAAGTACCTAACCTGTGATTGATATAAAAATAAATAAATTACATTAAAAAAAAAAAACCTTGTTCCCCAAGCTAATCAAGTAGGAGGACCCTGGGTAGGATGCTCAGTTCTCATTTGGAAAGGCAAAGGGGATAAATATCAGAAGTGAGAAAACAGGAAACAGGACAGAAGCCTATCACAGAGGGCCCTTAATAGATTCTACCGTGCAGGGTGTCAAAGCAGATGCTGAGAGTTTGATCAGAGTGCAGGGAATCTTATGAATAAGGGAAATAGAAAGACCTGGAGGGTACAAGAGCTCCACAAGGAGAGCAACAGAACCAAAATATCTGGGCACAGGCTTGTTTTCTGAGACTGATACTCCAAACAAGGAACACACAGGTATATATCCTAGAACCCCTGCACAGATGTAGCCCATGGCAGCTCAGTGTGTAAATGGGTTTCCTAGTAATGGGAACAGGGACTGCATATGACATGACCTCATTGGCTAGCTCTCTAATCACCTCCTCCTGAAAGGAATGTAGCCTTTCCAGGCCACAGAGGAAGACAATGCAGCCATTCCTGATGAGACCTGATAGGCTAGGGTCAGAGGGAAGGGGAAGAGGACTCCCCTATCAGTGGACTTGGAGAGGGGCATGGGAGGAGAAGAGAGAGGGAGAGTGGGATTGCAAGTTTCGAGGGAGGGGGCGATAGGTGGGATACAAAGTGAATAAACTGAAATTAATAAAAAATAAATAAATTGGGACATGGCAGACAAAAACAAAAAACAGAACAAAATTTTGTTCCCCTAGACCACAGGGCCACATTCCTCTTCTGCTTCCACAGGAAGTCTTATGACCCGAGCTTGATTTTATATCCTATAAACCCTCCTGTGTTTTGCAGAGGAGTTGATTCCTGGTGATTTGGGGGGATCTTATGTACTGGGCATAACAAGAATGCACAATCTAGGCTAGTTTATTTCTTTAGTTATTTTATTCATTTATCCATTGATTCAGTCATTCTATAATGTATTTATTTATCTTCTTAACACCAGGTACAAGCACTTATTATCAAAATATAATACTGATCCTTGTGGACAGCTGAGTCTAGATAGCGATGGCACAATTGCAGCTGCTGCAGTTCAGAGGTGTGCTGTCAGCATGGCGTAGATATTGCCACTTCCATTTGGGGCACAGGGGCAGCCCAGCATGGAGATCAATCAGAAAGTGGGTTTCCTGATGACGATAGAAAGCCGTACTCCTGCCCAAATCCCCTTGCTTCCAGATTCAAGTGAGTCAGTGTGCTCTGTATGAGCAACTACATTTCTGAGCCTGCTTGACTGACTCCTCACATGCAAAATGTATTCTACGTGCTTCTACCCCTATTTGCTAATTAAATGTTTCTTCCTGTTCATACGCTTCAACCCACTTAGGCAAAAAAAAATCATTAACTTTCAATTATACCTAATCTAGCCTTGAATAATTTGTATATTGAAGTGAGAAATTGAGAGTAACAGGTAGAATTGCAATTTAAAGTAAAGTATAGACTTTCTCAAAACTAATGCCCAGTCATGTAAATACTTCCTATTGACAGAAATGAAAGCAGGGTTTGGGAGGATAAGAAGATGTCACCTTTACATAGGAGAGCTGTCCTATCCTGAGAGAGTTCTGCTGCATAGATAACTTGCTTGTTGCGGGACAATGAAGAAGGATATTTTCTCTTGTCCTTGCTTACTGATTTATTTTGCTTGTTGCCATGGTGACAAATCCATAGACTCAGTAGATCACAGTTTTGAACCCTGAATCTTTTGACCCTCTAAAGCCAGCAACAGAGAAGAGGGAGAAAGGAAAACTATAGAAATCCCCTTGAGTGGACCAATTTATGGAAATTCATGTTCTGCTGCTATGCTCTCACTTATATCCCATAGAAAAATCTCCAGAATTTTAAAAAGGAAAATACAAATAGGCTGTAAGCCTTGAATTCTCCAAATACTGTGAGATTAGTTTTGTGAAAAGCTCTTGTTAGAACCTGTCCCCAGGCTGCCATGCATAACAATTCTGACCTTACAAAATGCATCATGATTAACATTTCAGATTTTTGGTATTTGGTTTTAAGGCCATACAGATATGTGCACAAAATAGGTCTTATCTTATAGTAATCTTATACTTCATTTGTATGTTAAAATCAAGTTGCAAATAGAAAAGAGTATAGACCAGAAAAAGTGCTGCATATAAAAATGACGAGTTTGTGTATGCATGTGTATATATGTAAGAATAAAATAAATTCCTTTTTAGTTTCTGTGTCCAAATTAGTATACAAATGAATTTTAAGACGTCAGCATGTTTCATTTGCTTGTAAGTGAATTTATCAGACCTCAACCTTTCATTTTTAGATGTTTGTTTATTGCTTCATAAGATATTTATTGAGCTCTAACCTTGTGCCAGTCAATGTTCTCAGTACAGAAGTATCAAAATTTCTAAGTTATGATGACTGTCTCTGGTCTTATAAAATTCTCATTTTCTGAGGCAGAAGAAAACAGAATGTAAACAAGGAAATATGCACATATGTAAACACACACACACACCACAACCACCGCTACTTTCACCCGCAGCAACACTGGATCTTTATATATTCCAGAAAAGACATCATGAGATGACAGTGTCATGTTCAGGAACAAGCAAACAAAATACACCTGCTTCTGGTAACGTCAAGGCTAGGAAAGAAAGAATGAAAGGATTTAAGTCAAGAGGGACACAGTGAGTCCCTGAGATTTTCCTGTGTATCCTGGCATTACAAGTGTGTTTTGTTGTTGTTTGTTTAATTTTTAAATTATTTCTTACTGTTTGACAATTTTATACATTCATATGATCTGGGTTTCTTTTTTGCTTATCTTTGAGATTGTAACTCAATTATCACATTTTCTCTTCCCTTTTGTCCCTGTACAACCTTCTATATACCCCTCCCTGTTCACCTTCAAATCAATGTCCTCTTTTTTATTGTTATTATGTGCCTATATGTATTTAAATATACACATATATTTTTAACCTGTTAATTCTATATAGTGCTTGTTTGTAGTTTTTTCAGGGCTGACCATTTGGCTCTGGACAAACAATTGCTGTGCTCCTCCCTGGGAAGACCACTTTTCTCACTCCACATATAGTCCTTTGTGTGGGGTTGAGGCCTCATGGACTTTTCCTCTCCAGTTTGGCATGTTTGTGTCATACTTGTTTGGCTCTCATTTGGATGAAAATTGTTGGGCGTATCTTCTGAAATTACTACAAGACATAATCTCCTATCAAAACCCTTGGTCTTCTGGCTCTTATGTTCTACTCTCTCTTGAGCAATGTTTCCTGAGCCTAAGGTGTGGGAGCGCTTTATAGATATATCCCAAGGGACCATGCTCCACAACTCTTGCATTTTGATTGGTTGTGGTTTTCTGTAATGGTCTGTAGTAAAGAGAACTTTCTTTAATGAAGGGTGAGGACCATACTTACCTTGGGTCTAAGGACAAATGTTTACAGATTACTGTTTGGGATTATGCTTGTTTCATAAAGTAGTTGTTGTAGATTCTCCTCCAAAAATTATGATTTAACTAGCACTGAGTAATTATCCGTAGGTTTCCAGTCCAGACATGGTTTTCTTCTTGTTAAATGGGCTTTAAGTCATTATAAAACGTTTGCTTATTGATTTATTGAGATGTGTTGTATCCAAGGCAAGATGGCTAGCAACACAAATAAGTTCTTTATTACATTGATGATACTTCAAGAAATAAGCAAAGACACAACTGAAGTTGTCACAGTATCTTCTGTCTTGATAAATGGTCTGAGATGACATTTCTTTAAAAGTAAAAATTTACGTGATTTACATTTTACCAAGTCTCCAAATTCTAGCAAGATGTCATGGTTAAATAACCAACTGTATCCTTCTTAAATATCAAATCTATGTGATGTCTTTTTTCCAGGAAGACCAGGACCCAGGTTACAGTAAAAACAATAGTTTTACCTTAAAAAATAGTAGTAGCTGTTATTTACTTCTGTACTACCTTTCAATATTCAGCTGGGCTTGTGATTTTCATATTTTGCAGACCAGCTTTTGCTTAAAATGCTATCAGTGCCTTTAATTTTGCTTTCTATCTAGCACCAATTTCCTCATTTAGTCTCCTTTCCATTAAATTAACCCACTGAGCATGTATCATCTCCATGCTTCTTCCTTTTTTGGTCTGTTAGCTGATGGTTTCTGTCATGTACCAGAATTGGCTGCCCATACACATCACTTGGGACAAATTAGGAAAACAAGAAAAGAAATAAATCAAATATTTCTTAGGACTTTGATTTGATTTTCAATAATTTGTGTCTGATATTTGCATTTTCATAGCTTGATTGTATTTCTAATAACCACATGATTTAATTCTTGCACCAAAAAGGTAGTGAGATATCGCCAGCTCTGTTTGTCAAATGACAGAAATCCAGTGTAGGCATCCAAGACCTTAAAAATAAAAGAAGACACACTAATCTAGGACTCTGCCTTTTGACACAGTACACACACACACACACACACACACACACACACAGTGTAAGCTTTTAATCACTCTTTGGCTGGTTTGATTTGGCTGTTGAAACAGCATCTTGCTGTGCAGTTCAAACTGGTCTTGAGTTTGTGATCTTCCTCCTCTGGAGTGGTGGGATGACAGAAATTCTCCATATCCCACTGACTCTTGAATGAATTGTTGCTTAATGACTTTCCTGTTTTTATTCAAATAGGAAGTACGTGTAATGTACATCCACTATAAGGAATGACACGGCTCCTTTTTGAAGACTCAGACCTTTTAGCAGGGAACCAGTCAATGACCTTGACTCTACCAACCCTGCTCTAACCATTGCAGCAGACAGAGACTCTATCCACTATGCAAAAGTGTGGACAAATCTCCCCAGGAGTTCACAGTCAGGATTGCCACAGTGAAAACCAGCACTAGGAACAAATCAAGTCTCAGGATTAGGCAAAAGCCTACACAGAGATTTTTATTCCTGCCGTGGCTTCAGGTGGAGATCTGTGACCTAATAGGAAAGATTCAAATCTGTGCCTCTTTTATTGTTGGTTTTAGAATGAGCCTGAGGTACTTGACTCTCCTCAACAACATGACCTCTGCAACTGAATTGTTTCCTCCTATGACTGAGAGATCCAGTTAAACATGATTTAACATAGGTCTCATTCAAGGGACTATATTCATCAATACTACCACAACATTCAGGAGCATAGCCTAGGGGAGCAAAGCAGCCCACAGGACAGGTTAGTAAGCACAGCATTCTATCTTTGAACTTAGTAACAGGCTGGTAAAACCTGTCACTAGATCAATTATAGTAGCCCTTGTCTCCGAGCTAGTTCTCAAATGTGACTGTCTGGAATTTCCCTGATGTCAGGTAGAACACATGGCTTAAGATTCTATCACACTCTCATTCTGGTAAGCAGTGGTCTTAAGTCACCATCAAAACCAAAACCCAAACAATAACAAAAGAACCCCACCAGATCTGCTAATAAGTCAGTTTAGCAAGTTGCAAGTTACAATATCAACATACAAACCACAGTAGTATTATTATGTACCAATAGTGAATTATGTGAAATAGAATCTAAGAAAGAAATGTCATTTATAATAGCTGTACCAACCACAAAAACCTCAACCAACAACCAGGAAAAAGGTTAGCCAAACAGGTAAGAGATAGTCACAAAGAAAGTGATAAAACACAGATGAAAGAAGTTGGAAGACACACACACACACACACACACAAAATATGGAAAGACATCCTATGCTTATACATTGGAAGAATCAGTATTGGTAAATAGTTTGCATTCCCCAAAGCAACCCTCAGGCCCAGTGTAGTCTTATAAATATTAGAAAGGATACTTTTCATAGAATCAAAACATTTCCATACAAACTGTAAAGTGTTTTGTAGATCATTATATGAACCTTTGCTCTTGCTTCATTTCTGTAGTTACCATTGGTTGTTTCAGAAGCTCGTGATGACTTTTCCAGCACTGAGGAATATATACAGTGGCAATATATACTCTTTAAAGAGTAGTTATTTATTCTCATGGAGATATCTGATTGGCTAAATTTCTATTTCTGTCTTCCACTCTCAAGTAGAAATGAGTGATGCCAGATCACACAGGATTGCAAATATGAAGCCTTTGGGAAGGCTACAGCTTAGAAGTAAAACTGTGTGTTCTCTATGATGTATATTGCGAAAATCTGAAACAACCTTTTTGAGAGTATAGAGTCAGAGCTTAGTTCAATTAGGATCAAAATGGGAGCTAATGACAGCTATTTCTTTTATGATTGACGATCATCTAAAATTTTCAGGGTGGGGTACACATGAAAAAGAAGAATGTGATTTACCTGAGGGATTAAGCATTTATGAGGTATGCTTCAACAGCCTATGTATCTTTTTAAATGCTTGGCAAGATAGTGCAGCAGATACGAGTTATACCAAATTATCAGAACCAATAAAGCTTTGAGTGAAGTAGCCAGGCAATAAAACAGCCTAACAAGTATATTTAAATATTTTTGTAGTGACTTCTATCATCCACAATATAGAATATTTATACTAAACATATCATAGAGAACCGGCTTTGAAGGATCCAGAAAGCCTGATCCTTGGGCAGTGAATTAAAGAAGAGAAGTGAAGAAAGACATGAGAATTAGTATTTGTGCATTAATTAGGAATGCCATGCTGAATGTTGGAAGGCTCTGAGATAAGAAAGATTTCCAATCTGTTTTGACACAATGTTTGGTTAGGTGCATTTGTCATAGTTCTCCAGAGAAATAAAACCAACAGTATATATGAAAATACACATAGCCAAATATTTGTTATGGGATTTGCTTCATGAAATAAGAGAGGCTGAAAAGTCTTACAATACAGCACCTGAAATATGAGAAAGGAGAAAGCTGGTAAAATAATTCAATTACTCAAGGCCTGAGAATGAGGGAGGCCAATAGTTGAGTGTTTTGTCCAAGGGCATAAGACTCAAGTCCTGGTATAAGACTAAGAAAGTTTGCATGCCGCAAGGAAACAGTGGCTACAGTTTCCAACAGCAGAAAATGGACATCCCAATACAAGGAAAGTGATTGCTTACTTTCCTTCTACCTTTACTGTCCTGGCCCTTAGCATACTGTGCAATACTCATTGATGTGGATGAGGGAACAACTTTACTCATTTTAGAGTCAAATGCTAGTACCTTCATAAACGCACCAAAAAAATAACATTTGGTCATGAATTTGTTCATCCCTTAGTTCAGTTAACTTAGCATTTAAAATTGAGCATCATGATAGGAAAATAAGACTTGAATCTATACCTCGGTCTAGACCACAATAAATGCACTAGACTATGTTGACTTTTGAATTTCAAATCTCAGAGCCACAGGAGTCCATTGCAAGTATATAGAGGAGTAGAAAGCCAGGCACATAGTAGTTATATTTTGCCACATGTTGGACATGTTGGTTATGTGACCAATAAGCATGATGACTTGGACATAGCTGGTGATGATAAGGGAAGAGGGAAGAGGGAAGAACAAGGATTCAAAAGCAGCTTCCAGAAAGATGTAAGGCACTCTGTTTTAAACCTTAGGCTGCAGACATGAACACGGAAGCTGGCGGCTGACAGTCAGGAAAACTGATAATAACACCCAAGACAACTTATTGCGCAGGTTCAAGTGGAATTTTGTAGTTCTTCTAGGAGCTGGGGACAAACCTAGTATCTAGGAAAAATTGTTTGGGTCCAGTTCTAAAGTCACAGGTTAGTCTTATGAGGTGTGGAACAGACATGACTGTTTCTGGATTTGAATATTCTAGTAATATCTTCACAGTGGCAAGCTGCCTCATATCTGAGGGGTAAGCAAGATATCAGCATTAAAACGGTCATCTCCTTTACTCATGATTCTGTTATCTCAGTCAGTTTAAATTTAGAAACTGTAGAGTGCAGAAGCATAAACTGACAGATTTTTGCCTAATATTTCTGCCAGAGAGATGACTGGGAGATAGTAGAGATTCATTATGAGACTTGCCTTCTATTACACCCTCATTCTGAACTTTAATTAGCCAGAGTTATTTGTGAATTGAGGTGATGAAACTCATGAGTTTGGGCCCCATTGAGTCTGGATAGTCTCTGGGGGTATGAAGTGTGAGAAACAGACACAGTTTAGTGAATTTCTCTCTGACTTTACAGAAACAAGACTTACTAAATAGAACGTGAATTCATAAAGTGTGCTGAATAATGCTGACTGTGGATAAAACTATCACCTGCCAAGAAAGTGTTCCTAATTAAATTATCAGAAACAAGTGACTTTGCAGAGCTAAGGTTTAAGCAATTTCTGTGCTTTCCATCTGCCATACTCAGCACTCTGCTTGGGCATCTTGCCTATTGGTCTTCGACCTCAGATGAGAGTATAAAAATTACCTTGTCATTCAATTTGAAAAATCCAGTTGACCTATCTATTTACGTAATATGATGACTCCTTCCTTAGAATTAACCACACATCTCCTTTCTAAACAACTTTTGACTGGGGTAGTACTTTATATATATATATTCACACTATAGTTAATTATAAGTTCCCAACGGGGGCTGAGTATTCAAGAACACATGCTTGAATAAAGTTTTACAAGGCTAAAAATTGTATAGGACTTTAACACTCAACTGTCTACAGGTATACAAGACAAACATAGATTGTAGACCCGCATTTCACCTGTATTCTTCAGCAGTTTGGACTGTCTATGATGACTGTGTCCTGGCTCCTTGTTGATTAAAGTCTTACAATTCTGTTCAAGGTAGAATGCAATAACTTAAAAACCTTCAATCCCATTTCTTAAAGTTTCTGCTACTTCTCATTAGCAAAAAAAAAAAAAAAAAAAAAGTGTTTTTTATACAGTGTTCTGCCAGCACATATACCTGCATACCTGAAGAGGGCACTAGATATCACTACAGATGGTTGTGAGCCACCATGTGGTAGCAGAGAATTGCACTCAGGGCCTCTGGAACATCAGCCAGTGCTCTTTATTTCTGAGCCATCTCTCCAGCCCTTAGAAAGCAAAATTTTAGCACATGAATATTTAGGGTGTATTTCAGATCCAAATGATAGCATTCCTCCCTCGACTCCCACCAACTCATGGGAAGAATGCACAAGAGAGGCCAGATTAAGTACAAATTGAAACCATCAGTCTACATGGCAAGGATCTGCAGAGTATTGACGGCACGGGGTCTGTTTGGAGTTGGAAAGCTCTGACCACATAATCTTACTTGTTTCCTTTTGTTAAAGTAATTTATTTATTTTTATATTAATCACAGGTTATGTACTTTGTATCCCAGCAATAACCCCCTCCCTCATTCCCTCTCATTCTCCCCATCCCTCCCTCATCTCCTCCCTGCCCCCTTCCATCTGATCCTAGCTTATCATGTCTCTTCAGGGCTGGCTGCAATGTCCTCTTCTGGGATCTAGCCAGGCTGCTCCTCCCTCTGGGGGGTGCGGGGAGGGTTTCGAAGAGCCAGCCATTGAGTTCATGACAGAAATAGTCCCTGTTCCCCTTACTAGGCTACCCACTTGGATACTGAGCTACCATGGGCCACATCTGAGCAGGGGTTCTAGGTTATATCCATATATGGTCCTTGGTTGGAGAAACAGTCTCATAAATGACACCTGTACCCTGATCTATTTGGTCTTTGTGGAGCTCTTGTCCTCTCCAAGTCTTACTAACTCCCCCTTCTTTCATATGATTTCCTGCACTGTGTCGAAGGCTTAGTTGTGAGTCTTAATATCTGCTTTGTTACATTGCTAGTTAGAGTCTTTCAGAGGCCTTCTGTGGTAGGCTCCTGTCCTGTTGCTTGCTTTCTGCTACATTAATGTCCATCCCATTTGTCCATCTAAGTGAGGATTGATCATCCTACCCTGGGTCTTCCTTCTTGCTTATCTTCTCTACGTGTATAGATTTCAGCATGTCCATCCTATCCTATAGGTCTATATAAGTGAATATATACCAAGTGTTTCTTTCTGCTTTGGGGAAAGCTCACTCAGGATGATCGTGTCCAGGTCCTACCATTTGCCTGCAAATTTCATGATTTCCTCTTTTTTTATTGGTGAGTAGTATTCCATTGTATAAAAGTACCATAATTTCTGTATCCATTCCTCAACTGAGGGATACCTGGGTTGTTTCCAGCTTCTGGCTATTATGATACTCAATAAAATACTTGCAAACTGAATCCAAGAACACATAAAAGATATCATCCACCATGACCAAGTAGGCTTCATTCCAGGCATGCAGGGGTGGTTCAATATACGGAAATCCATCAATGTGATCCACCATATAAACAAACTGAAGGAGAAAAACCACATGATCATCTCCCTAGATACCAAAAAAGCATTTGACAAAATCCAATACCCATTCATGTTTAAAGTCTTGGAGAGATCAGGGATACAAGGCACCTACCTAAACATAGTAAAGGCAATATACAACAAGCCTATAGCTAACATCAAACTCAATGGAGAGAAACTTA
>JAQQSO010006877.1:0-11025 GCA_028658305.1 Pachyuromys duprasi
TCTCTGGCATGAACTGATTGGCCTGTTCCTTGAGGGGGGAGCAGCCTTACCAGGCCATAGTAGAAGATAATGCAGTCATTCCTGATGAGACCTGACAGACTAGGGTCAGAGGGAAGGGGAGAAGGACCTCCCTTTTCAATGGACTGGGAGAGGGACATGGGTGGAGAAGAGGGAGGGTGGAAGGGGAGGAGGGAGGGAGGTACAGGGGAGAAACAAAGTGAACAAACTCTAATAAAACTAAAATTAATTTTTAAAGTTTTTTTTTTGTTTTTGCTAGAGAAATCTGGACCATTACCTGTTTACAATTGTTTGCCTGTAGAAATAAGAATTTTGAAGGAGAATAATTTATCTAATTTTGAATATTTAATAGTTAATATTTTATTATGAGAGACTTGACTACCAACCCTTAAATTTTCATGTGACAATCTTTGATTTGAGCACAATATGATTAGCAGGGCAACCATGATTTCTGAATCATTGACATTAACAGGAACATTTTTTTTTCTTCCCAGTTAACAAAATGAAGCACAAAACTAAGTTTTGACATAAAGTCAGGCAGTTTTTCATTTTTCATTCCATTTATCATGTTGAATGACTGTCAAAGGTTGAGGCATTGTCTGCCCTTAGAGGACCACAACCAGAGTTAACACTTGAGAATATGAATGCCCAATATCAGCATGGAAGTGGTTATAACCATTACTGTCTCATTTTTTTTGAAAGAGACTGACGGCAGGCTGGCATGTATCACTAGCGTTCTCATATGCCAGTTGTTTAACAATAAGTACTTTTCCTTTCCATCTACCATCGGGCAACTAACTGCCAATAAAAGATGAGAAATAATCTTAATAAGACGCACTCATCACATCCTGTCTAATTTTAGAAATTTCCTCTGTATTTTTTTTTTCAGAATCTGGTAACTTATACAGTGTGTCCTTACTCACAGAAAACAAAGATGCTCTTTTTAGGAACTGCTGAACATCATCTTCCCATATCCATTCCAATCACCATTATATTTCTAGGTAGGGAAGGACATAATATGTCAAGCAGGAGGGTGGACAGTCAGGAAAGTTTGTCTTCAGCTGGAGCCAATATTATTATATTCTATTTTGCTCTGCTTGGTCCTTCCAACTTGCATTGGGATCACTTCCTTTCTAGCTTGTAAGATTCTTTTAAACACATAACTTGTGTTTAAGTATCTGGCTCATACTCATGCATAGAATCTGTCACAGTGTTTTCTAAATCCTTGAGCTCATCCCCATTTATTGTTTGTACCATGATGTGGACCAATACCCAACTCACCCAGGATTATGCTAGAATATTTCCTTCTTTTCTATGGGTTTTAGTTTTATTTTCTTTAATTTGACTCCATACTTCAGGGTGTAGACTGCCCTTTTCAGGAAGCCAAGGGTTACATTTTGTTATTAAATTCCAACAGTTTTATAGCTATGCTTTAGACAGAAAAAGAATGGGCTTTAACAACATTCTTTTTTAAGAAAATGACGTATCAGCTCTGTATGTGGTGGCACTTTTCCTTTTTGCCCCATTTTAATCCCTGCTTACCTCTCTCTGCAGGGGCTCTCCAGTTCTTGTGAAACTTTTCATTCAGGTCCCTTTTTAGGTACAGTCTGTTGACTTTTCATTGACCTGTGCAGATCTTGTCCACTGAATCTGGGATCTGAGGACCTGAGAAAATGGGGTGGACTCCAGTCAGATAATCTTACCTCAGTTTTAGTGAATTTTATATATGAGTCTAACAAAGAAAGCAATGATTCATGTAAGTCTGTCTAAGATGAGAAAAATATGATCAGAAAAGCATACATAAACACCAGTAAGAACATACTAATTATTAACAGAACAGCCTTTTCCCAGAACTCTCTAGGGACTGAACAATCGAAACACAATTGTCTGGCATATACTATAGATTATATCAGGGAAAGCAAGAAAGCAGAAGGTCTGTCCAGAGTTAGGGCACATTAAGGACAGTAATCTTCATAAGCTTTCACCCATCTGGCTTCTATAGTTATATAGTCTGACATTCAACAGAAATGAATGTGTCTTGTAGGTTGAGAGCAAAATGTTTGTCTCAGGAAGCACCAAATCGCATCCAAGAACAAGCCAGGGAACAAAAATGCACTTCAAGTAAAAGGTCCTTTGCCTTGAGTTTTTTTTTTTGTTTTGTTTTGTTTTGTTTTGTTTTGTTTTCCTGGAGCCTCTATCACAATTCCCCCAAGGCATTATTCACCATGGGTCATTCTTTTGACTGTATTCCAACATTGCTTGTCTTCTGAAGTGTTCGCCTGGCTTTGCTCAGTGTTTGGCTCTGGGTTGTCTGTATCTCCTCTTATTGGCTGCTACAGCAAGAATCTCTCTTGAAAATTGGACAAGGCACAGACTATATGATTATAGCAGAATATCATTAGAGAGCACTTCATTGACTATTTTATTGTTGTTAGTTAGACTTGCTACTAACCTAGGTCTCTGAGCCATCCAGCTTCTGGATCCTGGCAATAGTGAGCATGGGTTTCCCCTCATGTTGTTAGACCTCTGGTAATACCAGTCATAGGTGGTCCATTCCCCCATGTTCTGAGTCACATTGCCCCAGCACATCTTCCAGGCAGGGCAGGTTGTGGCTGTAGATTTTTTAACTGGGTTGTTGTCCCTGCCTCATCACTGAGAGTTTTGGCTTATGACAAAAGAAACCTGATTCGAGATTAATATCTTCCCTTACTAGGAGTGTTCCTGAGCCTTTTACAAATAATCTCAATTCCTCTCCCTCTCTGTTTCTACACACACACACACACACACACACACACACACGAGGACAAAAACATTTCAAATAAGTGTCTTTCTCACATAGGTAAAGAATAAAAAATGTTAATAGTTTGGGAGAATTTATTGGACTTCTGTGAAATTAAAGTGTTTTGCCTGCACATACCTTAGAAATGTCACAAAGTAAGAGGATGACAATATTCATAGAAACGTATTATAACATCTTCAACCTGATTATAAAGATCGATAGTTGTATGGAAATATTTTCTTGGGTTGTTGAAACACACTCACCTCAGATAAGAAACCCACAATATGCCAAAGTACAAATACAAGCAATTCCCAATGTGAACTATTGAGTTTTATTGGGGTTACTTACAGAAATATGGGTGATGTGTTACTCACAGGAACAGAAATGACTCAAAAACAACTACATCAACAGAGCCTACACCAGCATGGTGGCAGCTCACAAAAACTAAGGCAGCTAAACAGAGAGCAGACAGCTTAAAAGATTCCATAGTAATGGGAACAGGGACTGCCTCTGACATGAACTGATTGCCTGCTCTTTGATCACCTCCTCCTAAGGGGGTAGCAGCCTTGCCAGGCCACAGAGAAAGATAATACAACCACTCCTGTTAAGACCTAATAGACTAGGATCAGAATGACACTATCAGTGGATTTGGGGAGGGGCATACATGGAGAAAGGGGAGGAAAGGAGGGACTGGGAGGGGAAGGAGCTACAAGGGGAATACAAAGTGAATAAAGTGTGATTAATAATTAATTAATTAATTAACAAAAAAGATTCCTCCAACTCTTACATTCTTTCTACCCCCTCTTCCATGAGCTCTGAGCTTTGGAGGGATTGACAATAGATGTCCATTTTTGGCTAAGAAATACGCCACAGTAACAGTCTCTTGTTTAACTTTGCCAGTGGTCATGAACTGGGGCTGGCAACAACAGTGATCTATGGGCATAACACAAATGTTTAGAGGGTAGTTCAACTGGCACATTATACCCATCTAGTGAAACCACACCAGTTGCTTGTAAAATGGTACTTACAATCCCTCAAAACACAGGACTTTCTTGTGATTTACTGTACCAGGCTTGAAATCCCTCTTGTGGAGTATGCCTTAAATCCAACAGAAAGGTTGCTGCTCTTGCCCATAATAACCAGGGCTGAACATCCTGCCTGCCATGTTCACACTGTAGCACATAGGCTATACAGGTACACAGGAAAGAAAGTATGTTGGTAACAGTTCTTCACTAACAACCTGCCTTACACCTTCTGGAACTGTGAAAAAAAGACAGTTCAGTACCAGCTTGATTTCTCCATGTCCTATCACCAAAGTATGAACATGCCCTGCCTTCAGCAATAGAGATTTACTAATTCTGGCATGCAACCAACAGCAGTACTGCTACCCTTATGATTTGCCGGTTCTTGATAGCTACTTCAACCAACAACCCACAGAGAAGAGGACCAACCCTGTTACTGATATTTTTATTCAATAATGCTACGGCCTTGCACAGTGTTTTCCATATATGTAGAGTATCCTTTGGATTTAAACTCTTCAGCTATTAGTTCAACTACTGGAGGATGTTCAGTGACTTTGAAAGTCATCAGGACTTGCTTGTATCCTCTTCCTTTGTGTTCTGGCATGTCAACCCCTTGAGGGGAAGTCATCAAAGAGCAGTCAACAGAGTCCCTGTTAGAGACAGTCTCTGTTCCCCTAAATAGGGTTTCCACATGGAGACTGAACTGCCTATCAGCTACATCTGAGTAGGGGGTCTAGATCCTCTCCATGCATGGTCTTTGGTTGGTATATTTGTCTCTGCAGGCCTCTGTGGGTCCAGATTTGCTGGCTTTGTTAGTATTCTTTCTGGAACTCCTGTCCCCTCTGGATCCTACTATCTCTAATTCTTCCACAAGACTCTCTGTACTTTCCCCAAAGTTTGGCTGTGAGTCTCAGTATATGCTTTAATCCTTTGTTGGATAGAGTCTTTCAGAGGACATCTATGGTAGGCTCCTGTCCTGTTAACTCTCTTAGACCACTTCTGGTGTCTGTCTCTTTGTCCTTCTGAATGAGGATTAAACATCCTCTCTATGGTACACCTTGTTATTTAGCCTTTTTAGGTTTGTGCATTGTAGTATGGTTTTCCTGTATATATGGTTAACATCTGCTTATAAGTTATTATATACTGTCTTTCTGGTTCTGGTTTACCTCACTCAGAATGATCTTTTCTAGTTCCCTACATTTGCCTGCAAACTTCATGATTTTGTGTTTTTAATAGCTGAGTAGTATTCCATTGTATAAATGTACCACAAAGTCTTTATCCATTGTTTGGTAGAGAGATATCTAAGTTTTTTCCAGATTCTGGCTATTATGAATAAACCTTCTATGAGCATAGTTGAGCAAATGTCTTTATTTTATGGTAGAGTATCTTTCAGGTATATGCTCAGGGTTGGTGTTGCTTGATCTTGAGGTGGAACTATTGCCAATTTTCTGAGAAAACACAAGAGTAATTTCCAAAAGGTTTCACAAGTTTTTGCTCCCATCAGCAATGAAGGAGTTTTACTTTCTCTACAACTTCTCCAGCATATTCTTTGACTTGAGTTTTTGATCTCAGCCATTCTCATAGATGTAAGATGAAATCTCATAGTCTTTTTGATTTGCATTTCCCTGATGGTTAAGGACATTGAAAAAAATTTTTTTGCCACTATCTACTCCTCTGTTAAGAATTCTCTGTTTAGCTCTGTACCCCATTTTCAATTGGATTTTTGATTTGTTGTTTAATTTCTTGAGTTCTTTATATGTTTTGGATATTAGCTCTCTGTCAGACATATGGTTGGTGAAGATCTTTTCCCAGTCTCTAGGCTGCGGAGGAAATCATGGGAAGCAATTAAAGTACTGAAAGGCACACTCTTGATAACTGAGTGAGGGATGTTTTGGGGTCAGGTAACAAGAACAATGGTAGCCTGACTAGCACTGGTTGATATGCTTCTCTTGCTAAAGCTGAGCTGGTCATCAAAGTTATGATCAATTTATTTTACCTATTTTTGTTCTCGGCCTCCTGATATGACTTAAAAAATATTTATGAATAGGTATGAACCCTGAGGATATAAAGTAGAAATGCTTGATATTTTTTTTATTTATAAAAAAATAGATTTGTGATCCTCTTAAGATTTTTATAACCTAGAACCCCTGCTCAGACATAGCCCATGGCAGCTCAGTATCCAAGTGGGTTTCCTAGTAAGGGGAACAGGGACTGTCTCTGACATGAACTCAGTGGCTGGCTCTTTAACCACTCCCTCCTCCTGTGTGCTAGGCCACAGAGGAGGACAATGCTGCAGTCCTGATGAGACTTGACAAACTAGAGTCAGATGGAAGGGGAGGAGGACTGCCCCTATCAGTGGACTTAGCAAGGGGCAAGGAGGAAATGAGGGACGGTGGGATTGGGAGACAATGAGGTAGGGGGCTACAGATGGGATACAAGGCAAATAAACTATATTAATATAAAAAATAAAAATTAAAAATGGTTTTTATAAGATTACTTTTTTAAAATATGTAATTTATTTATTTTTATATTACTCACAGGTTAGGTACTTTGTATCCCAGTCATAGCCCCCTCCCTCATTCCCTCCCACTCTCCCCATCCCTCCCTCATCTCCTCCCTGCCCCCCTCCAAGTCCACTGATGGGAGAGGACCTCCTCCCCTTCCATCTGACCCTAGCTTATCTTGTTTCTTCAGGGCTGGCTGCAATGTCCTCTTCTGGGATCTAGCTAGGCTGTTCCTCCCGGGTGTGTGTGTGGGAGGGTCGAAGAGCCAGCCATTGAGTTCAGGACAGAAATAATCCCTGTTACCCTTACTAGGGTACCCAGTTGGATACTGAGCTGCCATGGGCCACTTTTTAAAGATAAATAATAAGATGGTTGATTCTTTCTTTGTTTCCACCAATTGCAGCCTGCCAGTATTAAAAAAAAAATGGCTGAGAAAATACCTTGCTTGCTTAAACTTTAGCCTATAACAAGTCTTTTAGATATGGTTGTATGTGGATATGGATTCTTGGAATATTTTTTGTTCTTTTTTTTACTATTTTGTTTTCACCTGTATTACATAAAAGTGTTTGATAACGTAAGGCTATCGGGGAACAAACTGGTTGATTTTTTGTTATTGTTTGTTTTCTCTTGTTTATTTGTTGTTATTCATTATGTTCTTTCACTTCAAGGAAAATAGAATGTAACTACATTATAATTTTTATATTTATATTGGTTGAAAGATTTTGATGGGATATATAAGCTTGAGGTGAAAAATTAAAGTTGTTGGAGTTTTGCTTCATCCACAAAATGTGTGTGTGTCATTTTTTTCTCCTTTTTTGCCTGCTCCAGAGAAGTTTATGCTAGCCCAAAGGGAGTCTTTCACTGGCCTTAGAAAATTACGTTCTGTTCCCTCAGAAAATAGTTGGTTGAGTGATAAATTGCCTATTCCATACCTTGTCTCAGTTTACCTGTCATATCAGAGTCAGCTTCCAACATTCTCTTTTACATGACTGAAACCAAAATTCCATTGGTCAAGTTGCTGTTGCCATAGACAGATCTCTTGATGATTTTAAATTAATTAGTTAAAATTGTTTAATTAAGTCAAACAAAAATACCATGTTAATTGTTTTCTAAATCCAATAGCAAGCACATTATTCTGTTGTTTAAATCTGAAGACAGTGGTTGGTTTGGAGGAGAAGGGAGGACATGAGTTGCACACGACTGTATTATGGGTATTTGACTATGTTATGCCATGCTACCAACCTGATGGTTTTACAATAAACATGGAGATTTGTAGGGAAATTCTATTACAGCACTTCAAAATCTCAGTCATGGACAGAAAAGGTAAGGAACAGTGGAAGATAAACGTAAATATTAAAAGCTATCATAGTTTGAATGAAGCAATAGAGGACAGAAACCAACCCATATGAAAATATAACAAGGACTGAAGCTGATACATAGGATGTAAAATTAATTTAGCTTATTCTTTCACCCTCACTAACATTGAGTCTCTACTTCTTTTACAGCAATACATACTCTACACCGCACAAAAAATGTCCATTGACTTTGAACACTTGCAAGGTAGATGTGCGACAATTAGAAATGGTTCTTTATGATAAGGTGAAGGTGAGCATAAGAGTCACAGTATGTATGGGATATTGATTATAAATGCATTCCTCAAGCAAGGCTTGAAATGATAATAATTCATCTCATAATTTTTATGTACCTCTCACAGTACTTAGGAAAGTTCCAAACATAGCAAATATTCATGGCTTCACAACATTGAATAAATTATAGTGGTCATGAACTGGAACTTTTGAGACAAGCAAGACCTAACTCTGGCTAACTATATACTGTGATATTTCCAAATTTCAGTTTCCATTTTTTCTGACTAGAAATAATAATAGTAATTACATGTACAGAGCATATGCTATTCAAGACTCAATTACTCTTCATATGATTAAGCTAAAGTGTAAATTATATGTTGAACATTTATTGTAGCACTTAACACATACCAAGGCCAATGAAATTACTATTTTCATGATGAATTTATACAAAATGTTTATTATAATTTCTACTTATATTATTATTTAAATTTACTTCATGATACATAATAAACATAGAGTGCTGGCTGAGAAGGTCAAAATTTAACATCAATACTTACTTGGTTTCTGTGCAATATTTGTGCCATTATTTAAAAACTAAAATAAAAATTTCATAACTTTTGAGGCTTAGAAAAATTAACAGCCGACAAAATGTAAAGGTAGTTAACACAGTGAACAACAGTACTTAGTCATAAAATAGGTGTTCACAAGGCAAGATTTTAATCAACAAACTTCATGGAACCTTGAAATAAAGTTCTAAAGGAGATAAAATGTAGATTAAATAATGCATGTAAAAATTTAAGAGCAGGCTAGCACAAAATAAGTACATATTCCACTTTTACTTGAAATATAAATAATTATACTGCAAAGTAAAGAAAATGTTAAGTATTGACAAATAGTTTCATTTTCCTTTAATGTAGAAATAAAATATATACATTTATTCCTTAGAGAAACACAAATAACTTTATGTAAAATAAAAAATGTATTAAATTTGACGTCATAGTAAATATTTTAAGAAAACTATACTTTTTGAAATAAAATATTTGTCATTAGAATACATTGCCTAATTTTTAAATTGAGAAAAATCATTTGTGACGAATATTAGCTGGGCAATAAAATTTAAAACTTTAAGAGAAATATGTGGGAGACAGTTTTAGAGAATAAGTTCTAAGAATAATAAACAACTTATTTCTAAAACCCAAAGTAATATTAACAGAAAGGTTATCAATAATTTGCTTATATTTTAAGCAAGCCCACAGTTTAGTATTTATAAACACCAATGATAATTTACTAATATTTATATGTATGAAATATACTAAAATTCAGTAATAACATGTAGAACTAATAGAAATTTCCATTATCAATGTTTTGTCTGCACACTTAAGATTAAGATTAATTTTATTAACACAATAAGAAACTAGTGAAAACATTTACAAAAAGTTATGTCTAAATTGGGATTTTAGTTATAAAAATGTTCATAATTAATTTATGCTAATTGTGTTAGAATTTATAGCTATAGAATGTATGTTTATATTTATATATTGTGCTAGTATGCAGAATTATTTTCAACAAACCTGTAAATAATGTTCAGTGTTTAAAACTATAAAAATAAAACACTAATGTCTCAGTAGCACAAACTGCATATTGAAATATTATGCTTTTCTCTCAAATATGAAACCTAATTAATAATACAAATGGAAGTGTTTAAGTGATTTTTTTCAATGTATTATTTTATATGCTATTTTTCTACATAAATAATACAGTGTATTTTAACTAATCAATGCAAGATATTGTACAGGAGATTTTCCACTACTAGCCTTTTTCAACAGAAAAAAAATACACTTTGCAAATAATGCACACTATTATTTGAGGAAGGATAAAATACAACACTCATAGAATGATTTTTTATGGTAAAAGTATTTTACCCTAAGTATTCATAATGAAAGAAAAATTAAGACAATTAAGATGATACTGTTTCTTTCTCTACAATATAGGAATAGTATGAATCTCCACACAGGAAACCAGAGCACAGAAGCTTGTTCCACATATGTAGTACATTTTAACTTCTTCTTGAAGATTGGTAAAATGTTTTGAATATGCATGGAAGGGTGAGTCTTTAAATTAATCACCTCTGTTAATGTTGAAATCCACCTTTGCCCTGTGATTTTAAAACTCAATGGAAATTGAAAAATTCTACTCCTCTCCTGTATAGTATGTTTCTATTTTGTGTTATTCTTCTCAGTTACAAGGCTTCCTCACCAAGTTTAAGAATAGTTTATACGGGCAGTCAATATGATGAAGCCAAGAGTCTTTTTTCTTTTCATTTATATTTTATATTAATTACGGGTTATGTAGTTTGTATCCCAGACGTAGCCCCCTCCCACATTCCCTCCCTAACCACCTCTTCCCTCCCTTATCTCCTCCCTGCACCTTTCCAAGTCCAGTGATAGGGGAGGACCTCCTCCCCTTCCATCTAACTCTAGCTTATCAGGTCTCTTCAGGAATGGCTGCAATGTCCTTTTCTGTGGCCTAGCAAGGCTGCTCCTCCCTCGGGGGACAGGGAGGTCGAAGAGCCAGCCATTGAGTTCATGTCCAAAATAGTCCCTGTTCCCCTTACTAGTATACCCACTTGGGTATTGAGCTACCATTTGCTACATACAAGCAGGGGTTCTAGGTTATAATCATACATGGTCCTTGGTTGGAAAGACAGTCTCATAAAAGGCCCCTGTGCCTTGATATATTTGGTCTTTGTGGAGCTCCTGACCTCTCCAGGTCATACTAACTCCCCCTTCTTTCATATGACTCCCTGTACTTTGCTTTGATACCCTGCTAGGAAGAGTCTTTCCAAGGCCTTCTGTGGTAGGCTCTTGTCCTGCTACTTCTTTTCTCCTACATCCAATGTCCATCATATTTGACTTTCTAAGTGAGAATTAATCCTCTTACCCCAGGTTTTCTTTCTTGTTTATCTTCTTTAGGTGTATAGATTTCAGTATGTTTATCCTATCTTATAGATCTATCTAAGTGAGTATATATCATGTGCGTCTTTCTGCTTTTGGGATACCTTACTCAGGATGATCGTTTCCAGGTCCCATCATTTGCCTGCAAATTTCATGATTTCC
>JAQQSO010006878.1:0-11023 GCA_028658305.1 Pachyuromys duprasi
AAACACCTGGAAATCTTTTCTTGCCTATAATAAATACGGAGGGTCACTTAACCAAAGCTGATGGTAATGCTGAGGTACAGAAGCATGGAGACACATATTCCAATAGCAAGAACTTAATGAATCCTTAAACTAGAGCCGTGTCGTGCTCCAGAACGAGCTTCTGGAGACTTGGGTTTTGAGATGGGGCCATACCTCGCTTAGTGACCTCTACTCATTGTATCTCTGACTATGACTTTTAACTCTGCTGCTCCTACCTTCACCTCCCAAGTACTGTGAGTATGCTCTGTGGGTTAAAGCTACGACTTTGCGCATGCTAGGCAAATGCTTCATCAACAGCTATAGCCAGCCCTGTTCTCCTTTTTAAAGCAGAATTCGAACTAATGATAAAAGTGGTAAAGTTAATTAGCTAATAAATCACCCCAATACTTAGCAGCTTTAAGTACACATGTACAACTTTACCATTTCTTTTGGCCCTTATCTGGGTGTAGCTCTGCTGCCTGCCTATCCTAGCCCCACCTGTGGCTAAGGTCAAACAGTTGGCTGGAGCTGCCCTCCTCTGGAGGCTGTGGGAGCTGCTTCCAGGCTGACTCACTTTTTCAGATGCCTCAGTTCCCCCCATCCCGCCCCACCCCCATTATCCAGACCCTCCTTTTGGATACCCGAATGCCCTCACAGCACAATCTGCCTTTCTCCCAGCTTTCTGCGATTACAGGGGGAGCCCGAGGAAGAAGACAATTTTTAATAACCTAATCCTGGAAAGGGCCGCATCCGTTCTCTGTTCTGTTTCACTTTCCATGGGCCAACCCTATGGAATGTGAAAACCTGTACAATGCACTGGGAATGCTAAATCCCAGGGTGTAGGGATAACGTAGTTATCTGAGAAACTGGCTACTATAGTAAATGGGCAGACAAAACTCACTTCTAGACATTAATAAAATAATAAAAACAGGGCTAGGGTGCAGCTCAGTTGCAGAACAGTGACCTAGCTCTATGTATGTAGATATGTAATATTTATATATAGATACACATAGGTAAAATAATAAAAGCACAAACAATACATAGAGAAAGTTTGATAACTTTCGCACACTGAAAAGTACCTGAATGATAAACACCATATACTTGTGGAATCCCTGGAGTTCAAGAGACTGAGAAAATGACAGATGGCATGAAGCTTCTGCAAACAAAAAAGGTCGCTCTACGGAACTCGTAGAAAGCGGTGTTGAAGAGGGGTGGACAGCTGGTCGGTGGTTAGAGCACTTGCCCTCACAGAGACCCTGCGTTGGTTCCTGGCACACGTGGAGCAGCACACAAATTCTTTTTCCTTCTGTATGCCTATTTGAATCTCTCTCTCTAAAAAAGCATCTTCATACTTTAGAAAATATATTTATCAGGGAATGCATTGGAAACCCTTGGGGAAAAACATGTTCTCGTATTTTTACAAATATGGTTGTTTTGCTTATTGTGCTTGCTTTGAAACAGGCTCTTACTTTACAGCCCTATTTGCCAGAGAACTTGCTGTATAAACCACACTGACCTGGACCTCACAGGCCAAGAATGGAGTCTGTGAGGTTTCCGAGTGCTTGAAAGAAAGTTCCAAGACTACACATGATACTATTCTGACCTCAGTTTCTTCAGAACACGAAAATTGTTCTTGGAATGAGTTTTAGTGTTCCTCCCAGGTGTAGGGGATAGGAGTGAGTTTACTTCAGCTGTTATTTTTAAGCCTCGATGGAAAAACATGTTTTTGCCACCTTGTGCTTGTGTACTTTACTCAGGTGGCTCTTCTTAACCCTTGGAGTGTAAATTGTCTGATGCTCTGAATAAAGTTGGCTATTGCATGAAACTTTAGTGATTTTTCAGCCTTCCTAATACTTTGACCTTTTTAATCCAGTTCCTCATGTTCTGGTGACTCCCAACTGTAAAATAATTTTTGTTGATACTTATAAATAATTTTCCTACTGTTATGAATCATAATGTAAAAGTCTGTGTTTGGTCATGCCCCACAGGTTGAGAACCTAATCTCTCAATAAACCACCTGTTTCCTGAGTGCTGGAATTCAAAGCCTATGTCACCACGCCCAGCTATCAGCATGGTTTTGCTTGAGTCTTTAAGAATTAAGTCTGTTCTATATCCTGCCATTAACAGCACACTGCAGTACAGTATTCTTTAAAAACATCAGTAGAAGATCGTTCCTATGGTATAAATAGGATATAATTATATTGTTCTATATGTGGTACTGTATAACTTTTGCTTCTAATAAGTGTTTGCTCTACAGTTATTTAGGTAAAAATGAAACGTTCTATCAGTAATTAAATGAAGGTACCCAATATAGACTCCTTCAGCGCACGCCTAGTCCCTCCCACTTTAGGGAGGGACTAAATGAATGACGATACTAATTAAATGTAGATTCCCAATTAAGGCTCCTTCAGGCCACGCCTAGTCCCTCCCAGTTCAGGGCAATCATTAGGCTGACCCCTGACAGCATCGTTTCTACACTTGTCTGAAATACATGACTAGTTAACATTTTGTTTTTGTTTTTTTTCGTGACACCTTGTTTTGCTCTTCTCTGTATCTAGCTATTTTCTGGTATATGATTTAAGGGAACATAATTGCTCTACCAGCCATATGGTCCCTTCTTTCAACGTGGATACATGAATGAAAAAATACTGTTAAGTTTTTCAGCTCTAGGGGTTGAACCCAAAGACTGCATACCCTAGACAGGTGCTCTGCCACTGAGCTACAGCCCATCCCCTTTACTTACATTTTTATTACATTTATTTAATTATGAGGAAGAAGCACACAAGGCCTATAGAGTATATGTGAAGGTCTCAGGACAACTTGTGTGAATAGGTTCTCTTCATTCATTCACCGTGTTGGTCCATGGGATCAAACTCAGGCCACGAGGCTTGGCAACAGGCTGAGCCATCTCACCAGCTCCCACTTATCATGAGACCATACTTCTCTTACTTGCTCAAGCTGACTTTCAGCTTTTAATCCTCTTGCCTTAGCCTCCCATTCCCCACTGAGAATATGGGGTTGGGTTGTTGTTGTTTGTTTTGTTTTTGTTTTTTTATCTTAAATGTTCTTTGGTACCAAGAATAATTATGAGACATGAGGCTGGTTTTCAGAGATAATTTGGGAGCATGTGCTTTCCTTTCTACTAGTCATTAAAACAAAATAAAACAGTTCAGCAGAGTGGCTCATGCCTATAATCTTGACACTCCGATGGCTAAGGCAGGAAGAATCATCAGGCTGAGCTACATGAAGAGTTCCAGACCACTCAGATCTACAGAAGGAAACCATCTCTATCTCAAGGAGGGGATGGATGGAAGGGGAAGAGAGGAGAGTGGAAAGAAGAAAGGAAATCCTGCTCCCTTCTCTGAAAGGCCATTAATAATGTATATGGATTGTGTATGAGCAAAACAGATTGTAAAAATGAAAGAAAGCACAGCTTACTGTTGCTTCAGCTGTTTGCATTCTTTCTGACATTTGCTGCTTGTGAGTGATGGAGAGGGGAGACAAGCCTGGATTTGCTCGCCTTGGGCTTGAAGACGGCCCTCTAATTAGTTGTTTCGCTAATTATTAAGTCACTTAACACTTGGTATTTACTTTACTTAATTGTAAAATAAGGGCTTAGAGAAGATTCATCCTTAAACCGTGACTGTGAACCTCAGAAGGCAGCATGCAAACAGTGTCTGCCTCGTGTTCTTAGAGCAGAGGATGATGGGACAGATCTGGTCAGGCTGCACTGCTGCTCCTTGGGCCTCATCCTGAGCTGAGCGCCCTGAGGTTGAGTCTGACTCAATCTACCTGGGCGGGCCTTGGGGTTCCCTTTCTCTAACAAGTTCTGGGGTGCTGCTGCATGTTCTTCTCTCCTGTGTCCCATAGCCTCCGAGACCCAGCCTTGTGCAGATCTTCTGAAGTCCTCGTGGCTTCAGCCAAGGGGGTTAAGGATGAAATCACAGCTCCTAGGAAGAGAGCATGCCCACAAACCTGTTTATTTCTTTGGTGGTGACCAGGGGTTGTCGGATAGCCAAGGCTGGCTTTGAACTCATCATCCCTTTGCTGCCGCCTCCAGAGCGCTGACAGACACTCTGGGCTTGTGCCACCACACCTGGTATCAGCCCTGCATTTTTGATTGGCATATGGCACAGCTCATAGTTTGGCAGGAAGCTGGTGTTCAGTAAATATCTGAATGAGCAAATGTGGATTAAAAATTCCCTTCTGAAAGGGTGAACACTGGTTTATCCTAAAATGCTCCTGTACCCGCTTGAAAGCTCTGGGACCACAACCACAGCCCTGCTTAGTGTTTGACTGAGGGAAACTGCTTTACGTCATGCTCTGAAATAGATTACAGTGTTTCCATCATGTATTTGTAATATCATCCCAACAATATTTTACATGTTATGTGTTTCCTCCTGGTTCTGTACCAGCTAACACCTTTGTCATCCACTGCGGTCCTGAGTTTAACCCCTTAGGCTTTAAAGCATGTCACCAAGCTCTCCCTAGTGTACCTGGAATCATCTGGAGGGCCTACAGGTACAGACAGCTGCCAACAGTCCCATGGTGCCTGACACAGAAACCTCTGCCTGAGGACGCACCTTGCTAACAGCTTCTCAAATGATGCTTTTGCTTCTGGCCTACTAACCACATGCTGGGATAGAGCCTTCTTAATCCTTTACCGGAAAACCACATTGAAGCAACTTTGACTCCCAAAAATGAGACTGTTTCCAGAGTTTCTGATTTAGCTCTTCCAAACTCTTTCTCAGAGTTGCTCTATATTCCTGTCTCCAACTCAAGGACAGGCAGCCTCAGCCTCCTCTACAATTTGTCTGTCTCTAAAATAATCTCAAGAGGAACAGACTTGGAACTATCTCAACTTCTTACAATAGGCAAAATTCTTTGACTACATCCTAGGCCCCGTGTCAGCGTTCTCTTTCCCTGTTAGTGAGGGAACTGTGGGTTTTCTGAGGACAGGTCCCAGATGGGCAGTATCACAGCCATCTAGAAGCTAGCTAAAAACGCAGGCTGCCAGCAAACACAGCAGACACGCCAGCCATTTTCAGGCTTTCTTGGTCTCTGAGGCATGATTGTCTTGAGAACAAGGCCTCAGATGTCAACCTGTCTTTAACACACATATTCCAAAAGAGGCAGAAGAGCAATGGTCAATTAGAGCAGAGGGAGGACCAGGCATTGGTACAAGGTAAGGGACTGGGGAGATGGTATATTTCACTTTGCTGGTAGTCTGCCGAAGGACAGTGTGAAGGAGACAGTCAGGGAAAAACAAATGTTTCTGGGGACAAGGTGACCTGGCATCTTTCAGTAGCTCTTACCTGACGTCAGAAAAGAGAGGTCAGTGTCCTGTATGACTCAGCCTGAGCTGCAGAAATAGCTGCTGACTGCTATGACCTCATCCTCAACTGTGTGGGAACACCTTCCAAAAGCTGGGTTTTCTCAACTTTTTAATTTTTTTATTTTGGTGGGGGAGGATGGTTTGAGACAAGATCTCTCTGTGTAGTCTTGCCTGTTCTAGAACTCACTTTGTAGATCAGGCTGGCCTTTAAGTCATAGAGACCTGCCTGATTCAACCTCCCAAGTGCTGGGATTAAAGACCTGCACCACCACCGCATGGCCAACTTTTTAATTCTTATTGAACAAGAAGATAATATATTCAGGCTTACTATTATTATTCTCCTTCATCTTCATCTTTCTTCCTCTTCTATCCAGTAGCCTCAACTATCACTCATAACAGCAGGTTTTCAAAACACAGTGACTCTTTGATGAATATTTTACAACATATTGCAGAGAAACTTCAGATAAGGGCAGAGAGGAACATGAGTGAAGGATCGGTGATTTCTATATGCATATTCAAATTTGGGTTTCAGGTCATGGAGCACAGTCTACCTGGATTACAAAGGATCTAGGCCTTCTTCCGCAGGACTTGGGAGATCACTTCAGCTGTTGGTCGATTGCCATGCTCACAAGCATGAGCACCTGAGATGGGGTCCCCAGCACCCACATAAGGAAGAGACAGGTGTGGAGCACACTGTAACCCCAGTGCTGGGAGTGCAGAGGGAGTCCTGAAGACAGGCAGATGCCTTGCTGGCTATCCAGCCAGCCTGGGCAACCTCAGCTGCAAGGCTAGTGAGAAACACTGCCTCAACAAGTAAGGCGGGAAGCAAAAAGGCATCTATCATCAGTCTCTGGGTAGCACATGCACACATATGCCTGCACACCCATGCACAGTTTTAACGCAGCACAATGCCAAGCATGAAAAAATAAAAATAAAATAAAAATACGTAAAACTCTAAAAATCAGGTATTCGGGGCAGTGAGGTGGCTCTCTGCTTGCCAAGCACCTACCACACTTGTCTGGCAGCCTGAGTTCAGTTGCCAGCAGCCATGTAAATGTGGAACAGGATAACCAACTCCGCAAAGTCGTCCTCTGACCTTCACGTATGTGTCATGGTGTATGCACGTGTATGCAATCATCAGTAAGAAACGTTTAAAGCACAAATGCTTGATAATGCATCTCTTTTTGTGGTCCAACCTCAAAGTTTCCCCATGGGCTTTAGAGGCACAGCTTCTTTTACCCATGCAGCCTCTGGTGTTTACTTCAAGTCAAAATACATTTCATACTATAGTGTGTACAGGCTGAATAGCTTCTAACCTTTGTGAGTTAGGGCCCACATTATTTACTTTGGAGATATGTAGGGGATTTCCAATATATTGCTGTTATTGCTTTCTAGTTTAATTCCATTATGGCCGGAAAACACACAGTATAATTTCAGTGCTTTCAATGTACTGAGACTGAGCTTATATCCCATCGCATGGTTGATAAATGCACCTTGGGTACTATAAAGATTATGCATTGTGCAGTTGTGAAGGATGGTCTAACATGCTTTCTGTTGCTAAGACCAGAAGCAACTCAGAGCGGAAGATTTATTTGGTCTATCATTCCAGGTCACAGTGCATCACTGAGGGAAGTCAGGGCAGGATTGTGAAAGCTAATCTCTCTGTTCTTTCATGCAGCATTACTGTAGGGAACTCGGAGCCAAGGAAGTAAGTCAGAAACTGTGAGACTATGCTGACATCTCGCTTGGACTGACGCGCAGCCTAGGACCACCTGTCCAGCGGATAGGGCTGCCCAGAAGGGGCTGGACCCTCAAATATTAGTAAGCAATTAAGACAGTTTCTAACAGACATTCCAGTGAAGCAATCTAATCTGGGCAAGTTGTCCATCGATGTTTTCCTCTCCTGATTCTAGGCTATGCTGAGTTACCAAGGCTGAGAAGGACAGGTGGGGTGTTGTATAAATATCACCAAGACCTGGGAGGGTGAAAATGTCCTTCCTAGTTATAGCAATACTGGAAAAAATACATTAAAATCTCTATGATCTTAAACCATTGGATTTAAATCTACAAACGTACAGTTTTTTCTTGTCCCCGCTGCGTTAATTCCTTCTCTCCTTTCCTGCCTTCACTTTAAATTACATGAAGACTCTGTGGAATTTCACTTCAGGTTTGTGTGGTGGCTTCCATCTATAATGCCAGCACTGAGAGGCTCAAACAAGAGAATCTCTAATTCAGACGAAGATACGTGGTGAGTCAAGTCTGAGGCCAGATCGCCACATACAGAGATGACATCTTAGAATAACCATAATAATGATACTACTATTAATTGCAGTTTACCCATTGCCTTCATCTCCATGTTATCTTTTTAACACCAACGCGGTGCCTGCCTCAGCACGGTGGGAAACAGGAACCAACGCCTGAAAGTAGTCCTCTAGCATATGCTCACACTCACAATTAAATAAACAATTTCGAAAGAGGTTGAGGGGCCAAGCAAAGATGTAGAAAACTTTTAATCCCAATACCCAGGAGGTTGAGGCAAACAAATCTCTGTGATTTCCAAACCAGCCACAATTACAAGGTAAGGCCCTTCTCAAAAAAAAAAAAAAAAGTATATATATTGGGCAAGGGGTCCTGAAGATATTAATAAGTCAGCAATTAAAAGCACTTGTCTAGGGTGTGTGTGGCATGTGGAAGGCTCTGTCCAGTTTCCTTTTAGGCCATGGCAACATATCTGGAGTTCACTCAGAAGATCAAGAATGAAATGTTGTGCATTTCAGTTGGAGCATGTGGCCTTCCAGCTGACTTGAAGCCACAAGAATGTTTGTTCCCGTTGCTTGTCTCCTCCTTTAAAAGAACTACTGGCCTTACCTCCTGTACAGTATGAACTTGTGCTTTGCATCAGGCCAACCTGCAAAGCTATTCTCAATCTGCTTTGTCAAGTTGATTACAGAGCAAAATTCTGGGTCTGCAATTTCTGTTTTCAAAGGCATCATTCTCCTCCATCATCCATGGGCATATCTGAGGTGAATCAGCCTGCTGAACTGGTGCCCCAGTTTTCCACAAGTGAGTACGTGATCCAGCAAGGTGCTCAGTCCCCTCCAATCATTGTGTTTTACACGTGTTTGTAGGAAGATGGCATTCATGCACTCAAAGAGTCTCTGCAGATATCCCTGAGCCTCCTTCCTCCTGGTTCATCTTATCACAGTGGGAGGATGGCGCAGGATTATGAGCTAAACTGTGAAAGAATCCCTAAGAGTTATGTCTTCCAAGGGACCAAGGATCTAATTGCAAGCAAATTCAGAAGAAACTGGGACTGCCCAAGCCAGCTATGCCCATGAACAAGCAAGACCTGCTCAACCTCAGGAGCAGTCTTTTCTTTCCAGCAGGTGTTGGAGGTTGGTCTGATGAGTGTTACTGGCCCTCAAGATCTGGTTACACCTATCCTTGTTTTGTAAACCTGCCTAAGACATACCTGATTGGTTGATTAAATGGCCTATACCTAGGTAGGGCAGAATGGGAAAGGCGTGGCTAAGGTTCCCCAGCTTTTGGGTTCAAGAGAGAATTACTGGAATCAGACGGAGGGGAAGAAAGGGGGAAGGAGGATGCCATTATGGGTTAGTGTGGAGAAGAAACCACATGGGCAAGGAGAAAGAATGCCAAGAATGGCTTAGAAAGACCCAGATGAAAAATAAAAACAGGTATTTTTAAGATTATGGACGGAAGGTAGTTCAGATGAGGAGGATTAAGGAGGATGGCATTGGTTGGGGGCTGGGAGGTGAATGGTGAGGTTTCTGAGACAGCCAGCGTAGGTAGAAATATCTGCCCGGCCTAAGGTAAATAAGGCACTTAAAAAAATCTAACAGGAGTTTGTCTCTTACTTTTTGTGATAGTTAGATAATACCACCCTGATAATCTTAGGGCTAATAATAAACTCTATATAGTCAAACACTCATTTTATTTACAACAAGCAGACTACCGCCCATTCACAACATTGGCATGAACCTCACAGATCTTCTTGGAGAGCTTAAGTGGGACCCATGGCCAGTAACTCAGGGGAACAGACCGTTGCGATGCACTGATGTTGCTTGGTCCATTGCTGTTGGCTTGTGGGAGCGTACTTTCCCAAATACCAGAGCCAGGATTATGCTGTTCCCTGGAGGGGACCCCACCCAAGGACTTGGCATGGTGATTGGAGATGAACTGAAGACTCCTATTCATTACTGGCATGATATTGAGAAATATTCATGAAAAAAGGTAACCGAGCATTATGGAGAGGCTTGCTAATCAAACTGCTACAAAAGGTCACTGCATTGATTCTTATGCTTGTGCTCTTGATCAGACTGGAGTCTGATCCAAATCTTACAGGAGGCCACACGATGATGGGAGATTCTTTCAACACTTCTCTTTTCAATTAGACACTCCAAAGAATTTTTAGTAAAGACTTCGGCGGATATTTCAGAATGGCATTTTGTGCTACATTGGAAGTAAAGACCTTGCCACTGGTCCATCACAGACAAATATTTAATAAAATAGTGTTCCAGGGGCAAGATGGCAGCGCCAGGAGGATGCTGCTTCTGAGCTGCAGAACAACATTTTCGGTACAGCAACCAAGGGACTGAACTCTGGGCCCTAAAACAACAACAATCCTGTTTTCCAGGTGAGAGGAAGCCCCAAGGTGTGGGATCCGGCTGGGTCCTCTCCCAGGACACCCAGCAAGAACCCAGAAGAGATCCCGGTCTCAGAGGCACTCAGTCGCCAGACCAGAGCCACATGCCTGCGTGTCCTGATCACCTTCCCAGGCTGAATGGTGGGCACAAAAAACACCAGAGACTGGGAGTCCCAGTCACAAGAAAAACGGGAAGGAAGGAAACGGGACTGACCTAGGTCACCCAGCTTTCCCTGGGAAAAGATCCCGAAGAATGGCAGGCACAAGTTGCCATCTCTGAACTAGGGTCCACCCCCCAGCATGGAGACTTGCTGCGCACCCAGCTGTCCGCCACAGAAGAACTGTGCACCTCAGGACATCAGAACCTGGGATTCCCTGTCGGGAGAAAACCCCACAGGGAAGGAAGCAAACAGGGACTGAGTTAGGGTACCCAGGATCTCTGGAAAAGGTCCCCTAGATGGGTGGGTGCTCTCGCTGCCAGTCTAGAGACCTGCTGAGCACCAACTACCCGTAACAAACAGATCTGTGCAACCCAGAGCACCAGAGCTTGGGTTTCCCTGTCGGGAGAAAACCCCACAGGGAAGGTCCCTGAATTGGTGAATTGAGAGGCTGTGGAACCCAAAACAACCATACGAGGAGCCCGGGAAGAAGGGGGACAAAACCTGATCTGAGTCCAATAGGACACAAGTCACCCACGGTCATCTCTGTGGACTTCTCCTGGGGAATCGATTCCCGGGCATTTCCCCCTAACTGGCGGAAGTATCAGCAGACTTAACCAAGCCTGCAGCAGAGGAAGCGGGGGAGATACCGCAGCCAGCAGGAAGGCAGCAGCAGAGGTACCCCAACAAGCATTGAAGCAGAGGAGGCAGCCCACAGTGCACACAGCAACTTGCAAGGAGCACAGTGCTGCATGCTCTAAGCACAGATCTCCAGCATTCCCCCACAGCCTTGTCTGAGGGGGTAGCTGCTGAGGAAGCAGATAGTGCTTCCCAACTCAGGGAGCA
>JAQQSO010006879.1:0-11023 GCA_028658305.1 Pachyuromys duprasi
GGAATGCAAACTTGTACAACCACTCTGGAAATCAATTTGGCGCTTTCTTAGAAAATTACTATATTTTAAAACATATGATCCCTATTAATTGCTGAGTAGTGTTATTAGGAGTACAGAAATAAATTTTTGAAAACATTTTTATAAACAGCTGTTCTAGATGTGTGTTCCATTTAAAAACATTGCCAGTTCCTTATTTAACATTTTACTTACAAATTCTCAGGGATGTGAGGGTGCTCAAACTGTACAGGAACTTACTGTTTCAATTATATGCAATGGATTTTTAACCTTTTTTTTTTCTCACTGTCCCTAACATATTGACTTGTGCTCGCACAGCATTCATTCCAGAGCAATAAAATCTAGGACAGGGTGACAGGAAGCCTCAACCTAATTGGCAATATGTCAGCAGTTTTCTGGTTGACATGTAATGACGGACTTGACAGCAATAAGAACATGGACAAATCTGACCTGGTAAAGTGCTCAGTATTGGCACAAGGCAGATGATTAATTGTGAGAGCTTCCTATAATTCCCAGAATGAATCATTTTTCTCAAATTAAACCTGCCATATTTTCAAAATTGAAAATCCATTTATTAAAATATAAGCAGCTCTACTATTCAACTAAGGAGAATCTAAATGATATGTACCTATTTTGACTCAACTTCGCCTAATTTGGAGAAGCTTAGAACATTAAAATACACCATTTCTTTCTTGAATTTACCAGAATGTGCCAAATATTTAGGAGAGTTCAGATAAATCCTTGATTCTAGGAATGGACAATATTTATGAAATTCATTTTTTATATTCGTGTATCCATTATTCAATGACTTCACCAATCAACTATTAAACCCATCTATCACTTCACAATATGTGTGTGAATGTACGTGTGTGTGTGCATGTACATGTGTGTTCATGTGTGTGTGCATGTGCATGCCTGTGTGTGTTTGTATGTTTTCTGGAATTATTTAAGATCAGTCATAGTTACTTTAAAGTCAAAAGTATATTTATTAGCTATAGTCATAATGTATAAGATTAGGTTTCTAAATCTTATTTCTCTTATCATTATAATTTGCAGGAATGCACTTGTAGTAGAATTTATTTCATGTTTCCATTTTCCCATTAGCATTATATTTTCATACTTACTTATGTTTCTATCAAGGGAGGTGGATGTCTTCCTGATTAAGCTAAATAATGCTGTTATATCTGGTTATTTGTCATTCATTTTTGGAAAGTCACATGATAAACATGAGAGATAGAGGTCTTCTGTCTATTGTAGCTTGCCTGGGTGCATTTTTAGGTGTTGTTGGAGACTATCTGAAGTTGGGTATGTTATAGTGAATATTCATCTTGTTCCTGATTCCTGTAAATAGTCAAACAGCACAGCACCAGTATCTGGTATACTTTCTATGTGCACCCCAGCATGACAAAGCATGTGACTGAAAAGATGAAGTACAGATATCAACTTGCTCTCTACCAACTAACTTACAATAATCAATCTAGTATTGTAAGAGGAAAAAAAAAACATGTTTCTGAGAAAAGCATACCCCTCCCAAATTAAAACAAAACAGAAATAACAATACTTTACAGTTTGGGTTGTTAGGAACAAAATTTTTCAAATGATAACTAATAACAACATGAAGTGGTTTTGTTTGTTTTCTGGAGTAGGGGCCTCTTCTTCTAGTAGATAACAATAATTGTTGGCTGATTCATTGGCCAAAGACGTTGATGCCATGTGCAAATCTGCCCAGAATGCACTGTGGTGTCCCTCACCACATGTTATACCTTTTTTTATTACCATCTCTAAATCTATCTGGTGCTGCTATGCCATTATCTCAGAAATAATTTGATGTTTAGTATCTTTGAGAGGAGTGCTGTATTATATAATTGTGAGAACTTAATTGGTTCCATGAGTCTTCTTGAGCTCATGGATAGTTATTTAATCTTTTAATTTGTTATGTGTGTGGAACAGATACTATATTAATATCTACAGTCTATCATCTTTTAGTTAAAAATTAAATTATTGCATCCATATTTTAAAATTATCTCTTCCATTTCAGTCTATATTTTGTCAAAATTTTGAGACATATCCTTGATTTTAGATTCCAGTCATTCTGTTAAACTTTGACTTCAATTGTAACATTTTTTAATTTCAAGAATCTCAATTACAAAGTATATTCTCATCTTCTTTGTTTTGTACAATAAAGGTTCTAGAATTTTCTTATCAATCTATATCTTTTTCATGTTTGAATACAATTTCACTTCATTGTTGGTGTAAATTCCAATTGTTAAATTCATCTTTCAATTATTTCTATATTTTAGATTATGTTAATGCTGCACTGTTGAAAATTTTTTCGTCTTCTTCATCTTCTTTTCCTTCTTTAAAGATTATATAACATAGATGATATATAATGTCCTTTTGTTGCTACTCATTCTTATTATGAGTAGATCTCTTTATAAATCTAAACTTTTGTGTATATACATTAGGTTATTAAGTTAGAATTGGAATAATTTGGGGGTATACATATATATATATATATATATATACACACACATACATATAATTTGAATGTGTGTATGAGTGAGTATGGTAGGTGTGTGTGTGTGGACACAGGCTTATTTGTGAATGTGAGGACAGCCTCAATGGAAGCCTTCCCTTTCTACCTTGCCTGAGATAGAGTCTCTTATTTTCTACTCTGTACACCACGCTATCTGGCCCACCATTTTCTGGGGAGCCTCCTATCACCATGTCTCAGCTCATGACAGAAGCATTGGGTTATAGGTGCACCCTTCCATTCTCGGTTTAGTGTGAGTTGTAAGGATCCGAACTCAGATCTTCATACTTGTATTACAAGTGACTTACACTTGCAGCTTTCTCCTCAGAACTCTGCACATACTACCTCATTATCCTTTGCCTGGATGAGCAGACAGTCTGGCTATTTTATTATGATTTTTTTCTATGTCATGGTTTGCTTTCGGGTCATATGAGCACATTTTGTGTCGTCATTATGAAATCCACAGACTATGTTCTCAAACCAGCACATATACACAAGAGATGTTAACACAACTTTTGTATTTACTAATAATCTCAAAAGTAATCATGAGACTCCAATAAAGCAAAGAGAGGCGCCAGATTTCAACATCAATGACCTAGGCCCTGCCATCTTTTGTTAGACAAGTGTATCTGGGTAATACCTATTGTTTGATATCTAAATTGTATTTGGCTCATTTCTTCACACAGTAAGAATATTCAAATATGATAATATATCTATTTTATACTTCAGAGAATCATGAAATATATGTCATTTTCCATATCTTAAAGAATTTCAACATTATTAACTATTTAATGATAATGACAACGAAGACATACTACAAAGGGCATTTTAGAGATGAAATTTCTTTGTTTTACTAGAAAATATTAACTAGGTTTCTATGTAAACTTGAAAAAGATGAAAGAAGTTTTTATGAAAATCAGTTGATTCAGTGTTTTTACTCTAATTTGGGTTCTAAAAGTATATTAAAATAGGATAGTTTTAAGATGAATTAACACAAAAACTAATCATTATATCATCTTCACTTAATTGACATAAATATTGATAGTCTCAAATCTTAACTAATCAAAAATTTAATTCAAGAATAAAAGGGAAATATTACATTCTGTTTGTATCTATGCATTTGCTTTATATATATATAATATGTAATATATATTTTACACATCTGATATATATATATATTTATATATGTGTATGTATACACACACACACACACACACACACACACACACATATATATATATATATATATATATATATATATGCACCCTCTGGCACATTTCGTATTAAGTAGAAAAACAAATGAATGTATCTGTGAGAATAGTTCTATTCCAAGGTAGATCCTCACGCAAAAAGCTAACACCAAATTTCTCCTCTCTTATCTAAAATTATAACTACATAAGTACATGTATTTATGCATCTCCATAATGTTAGAGATATTGAAGCAATTCGTTATTGTTAACTGTCTTGTCATCATTGTGTCAGTAAAATACTGGCTTTTGTTTTTCATTTGCAGCATCCTATTCATCTCTAAGGACATAAATGTGACTTTCAGGAAGTATGTATGTTATCTTGGGAAAAGAATGGCAAATATTCAGAAAATTCATGTATCAGACAGAGAAAAGAGAAAAATAATTGCAATATCTTGAACAAATTAAATTACAGTGAAAACTGATATCCATAGAATACAAATGTCTGAGATAAAATTTTAGGGGGTTCCTACAATAGAATCAATTCAATATTTATTAAATGGACCACCAGAAACATAGTTTACATCTCACTGTATCAAAGAAATCAATCATGACTAGCAGAGTCCCAACACCCCTGTTCAATTTCAACAGAATTTTATATATTGGGTTGACAAATATTAATATGTATAACCAATGAATAGAATAGAGGACCTGTAAACATATATATATATATATATATATATATGTGCATACATCCACCTAACCCCAAATGAATGATGAAATAACATAAGTAAAAACAAAAGGAATAAAGAGATCACCTATCAAATGTGGCCAGCCTGCAGCTCAAGAGTTGATAATGGTCAAACATGGCTGTAAATGATGTCCCAGATATTGTCATGAACTTCCTTAAAACATGAGGGGTTTGGAAACATCACAGGGTGTTCTCAAATATAAAATCTATAGATGGCAGCATCATGTCAAAATGACAAAAGACTGGATATGACTGACAGAATGGGAGAAAACATCTCATCTATACACCTGATGGGAGATTTGTATCTAGAACGAATTTATAAAGAAATTCCAAAATACAAATCTCCCAGTCAAGAAATAGGCCAATGAACTGAGCACACAGTTCTCAAAAGAAGCACATGCCTTCCCCTAATTATTTTACAGTTTCTGGAATCCTTAGCCATCAGGTAGAAGCAAGTTAAACCTGCTTTTAAATTTCACTCCTCAGTTAGGATATCTATCATTAAGAAAATTAAAAAAAAAAAAAACATACATTAACAGTCATGGAGGGAAAGGTGAGTATTTACACCCTGCTGCTGGAAAGCTAAAATGGCACAGACACTGTGGAAATCTGGATACATCAAAAATTGGAAAATGGAACTGTTATTTGATTCAACCATATGACTCACGGTCATGTACCCATAAGAGTCTAAGTCAGCACAACACAGAGATATTTGCATGTCAACATTTCTGAAAGTGCTAATCACAATTTTGAAGACAAGGAACCAGGCTAGATTTCCATCAGTGCATGAGCGGATAAACTAACTGTAACAGGTACACTTAATGAAATTTATCTAAGTAGCGTGAATGTTGCTTTACTTGCCTCAGATGAAGTGATGATCTGTACAATGCACATCTTAACCCGAACTCAGAGCTTTTCCGTCTCTGATCTAATTGTCCTTAGGTCTGGAAGCTTCTAGCCTCCATACAATCTAAACTTCCAAGATGTTTGATTCTGCCTGGCCTCATGCTAATTTTGGCAATATGTTCTAATCTTCTGCTTCATTCTCATTCTCTGTCTTCACCTGTGTCTAGCTTTCTCTTTCTGCAACCTGTCTCTGTAAAACTGCCACACGCACACACACACACACACACCAACACCCCTGTGTCTTGTTCTTTGTCCCTGTGATACGCTTTTTTTTCACCTTTCTGTATTTTGTTTTATTTTTAGTACTTTTATAATTTATTCTGTATATATCCTAATTGAAGCCACCTCCCTCAACTTATCCCAGTCTCATCCTCCCTCTCTCTTCTGTCCTAATCCCTTCCTCTAATCCACTGAAAGGGGGGGAGTTCCCTTTGCCATTTGCCCATATCTTATCACGTTTCATCAGGACTGCCTGGATCCTCTTGCTATATGTCCTGGCAAGGGCATATAGCCAGGGACAAGTGATCAAAGAGCAGGCAATTGAGTTCATGACAGAGGCAGCTCCTGTTCCCCTTACAGGGAACCCATATGGAGACTGAGCTGCTAAGTGGCTACATCTCAGCAGGGGTTCTAGGTTTTATGGGATACATAATAGCCATACAAAAATCTACATACCTAAAGAAGCTAAAAAACCAGGACACTAGGGAAGATGCTTAAGTCTCATTCAGAATGGCAAACAGGATAGACACCAGAAGTGGAAGAGAGGGAATAGGAGAGGAGGTTACTATAGAGGGGTCTCTGAAAGGCTCCACCCCATAAGGAATCTAAGCAGATGCTGATACTCACAGCCAAACTTTGGGCAGTATGGAGGGAGTCCTACGAAAGAAGGAGCAGTTAGAAGGACACGGAGGAAACAAGAGCCCCAAAATTAGACCAACAAAGCTAAAAATAAATAAATACACATGAACCCCACAATTTGCCTGCAAATTTCATGATTTCCTTATTTTTAACTGTTGAATAGTATTTCATTGTATAAATGTACCATACTTTCTGTATCCATTCCTTCACTGAGGGACATCTAGGTAGTTTCCAGATTCCGGCTATTATAAATAAAGCTGCTATGAACATAGTTGAACAAATGTCCATATTGAATGGTGGGGAATTTGGGGGGTATATGCCTAGGAGTGGTATATCAGGATCTTGAGGTAGCATTATTCCTAATTTTCTGAGAAAGCGCTAGATTGATTTCCAAATTGGTTGTACAAGGTTACATTCCCACCAACAAAATAGGAGGATTCCCCTTTCTCCACAACCTCTCCAGCATGCACCATTCCTTGAATTTTTGATCTTTGCCATTCTTGTGGGTGGAGATGAAATGTCAGTATTTTTTTTATCTGTATTTCCAGAATTACTAAGGATGTTGAGCATTTCTTTAAGTGTTTCTCTGCCATTCAATATTACTCTGTTGAGAATTCTGTTTAGTTCTGTACCTCATTTTTTAATTGGATTACTTGGTTTATTGGTGATTAACTTCTTCAGTCTTTTATATATTCTGGATATTAGCCCTCAGTCAGATGTAGGGTTGGAGAAGATCTTTTACCAGTTCATAGGTTGTCATTTTGTTCTGATGACAGTGTCTGTTGTTTCACAGAAGCTTTTCAGCTTCATGAGGTCCCATTCCTTAATTGTTGCTCTTAGAGCCTGTGATGTTGGATCATCCTGAGTGAGGTAACCCAGAAGCAGAAAGACACATATGGTATAAACTCACTAATAAGTGGATATTACTTATATAATACAGGATAAACATACTAAAATCTAGAGTCCTAAAGAATCTAAACAAGGAGGACTTAGGGAAGATGCTTTATCCTCATTCAGAAGGGCAAAAAGGATAGGCATTAGAAGTAGGAGAAGACAAAGAACAGCATAGGAGCTTTCCACAGAGGATCTCTACCCATGATGGTATCAAAGGAGATACTGAGACTCATAGCCAAACTTTGGACAGAGTGCTGGAATCCTTGTGGAAGAAGAAGGAGACAGAAAGACCTGGAGGGGACAGGAACTCCACAAGGAGAAAAACAGAGCCAAAATACCTGTGTCCAGGGGACCCTGCAGAGACTGATACTCCAACTAAGTACCATGCATGGAGTGGACCTAGACCCCCTGTTCAAAGGAAGCCCATAAGCTGCTCAGTTTCCAAATGTGTACCCTAGGAAGGGGTACAGGTGCTGTCTGGGACATGAATTCATTGACTCTTTGGTCACCTCCCCCTGGGGGGTGCAGCCTTGCTAGGCAACAGAGGAAGGTGATACAGCCAGCCCTGATGAGTCCTAATGGGCCAGAGTCAGATAAAAGGAGAAGGGGACTAGGGAAAGGACATAGGAAGAGAAGAGAGAGTGCGGGTGGGACTGGAAGGAGATGAGGGAGGGGGCTGCAGAGGGGACACAAAGTGAATAAATACATAGATAGACAGATAGACAGACAGACAGACAGATAGATAATTTTTAAAAAGTCCTGAGCTCAGCTAATCCTGCAGAGCCTGGGAACCCTGTGCTACTCTTAAGTATCCTTTCTTTCCTATGCTATTCTCTGACTCATTCTGTCAAATATTTCTCTGTTTCATCACTTTGTCTGTCTCTCAATGAGGTGTCACTTTCAAACAAGGCTGCTGTCTTCTACAAAATAACCTGACCTACATTGTTAGGGAGTAAAGGTGTGTGTGTTTGCTGAAGGCATTTCTGTATTCCAGCAAGACAGATCTTATGTAATCCAGAGTGCAATTGGAGATAAACTGGAAAGTAGAAATGGCACAAACAAAATGAGTGGGTTAAGAAATCAAATGGAGTTAGTACAATGATTGAGAGACAAGCAGTTAGTTAAAACAATGATTTATTCTTAGTTCAGATTTAGGGTAATAACAGGCAATTTCTAAGTGCTGATCTGAAGGTCTGAATCAGGTGTTGTAAAAGCTGCATGCAACCATTTCTGATGAGACAGAATAAGCTAGGGTCAGATGGACGGGGAGGAGAACCTTCCCTATCTGTGAACTTGGAGAGGGGCAGGGAGGAGATGATTGAGGAAGGGTAGGTTTGGGAGGGGAGGAGAGAGGGAGCTACAGCTGGGATACAAAATGAATAAACTGCAATTAATATAAAAAATAAAATAAACTAAAAAAGCTGCTAGTTGAAATATGTTCTGACTATGATGTCCCTGTATATCTTGAAATTCTTTTTTGTTTTTATTTTGTTATCTTAAACCTTGACAACTTTGTTGTTACTAATGCTTTTTAGCTTGAGATAATATGGAATTACCCAGAAAAACAAAACTCAGGGAAGGTCTGTACAGAATTTTCTAGGGCGGTTTATTTGATATAGGATGTTTAAACCTTAATGTGGGTGATACAACTAACATATGCTGGGGTCCTGAACTTAATAAAAAGGAAGTGGTTAAACATTAGCATTCATCTCTGCTTCTTGATGAATAATATGATGTTGTCATCTAACTCACACTCTTATCACCATGCCTTCCCATAATGATGGACCATATTCTTACAGTGTTAGCCTAGATAAACCACTTTTCTTACATTTATTTTGCCATTTCTGTTTTCAGTGCAATAATAAAAGCAGACAACACAAGGATATAAATGTTCCTCTTCTTCTTACTGTTAATAAATACTTGACAGGGAGCTAATTATATCCTAAATGTGTTACAACTTTCCAAAACAGCACCACCATTCAAGAGCCAATATTAAAGCACAAGAGGCTGTGGGGAACATACCATATTCACATCCATAACAAAAGTATAGATAAAAGGCTAGGTAATTTTAAGGCTCGTCAGTGCACTGCAGTTTTAGATAAACACTCGGTACATCATTAACAGTCAGAATTGAGTGGGAATCCCACCTGAAGTTTAAGAAAGCAGAGAAGACAGACAACTTAATCCTGTTGAGATCTTTGGAAGGTTTTATCATGCATTGATTATTTAGTGTCCAAATGAGTTTTATATGGAAGTGTCAATGGAAATGATGGTGGATGGAGCAGAAGTAAACATTATGAAGTCATGATCAACAGCCTGAGGAGTTCTTTTCAGTGACTTTCACGTGGCAAAACTGGGATTTGTGGCTCTGAGGAAAGCAATTTCAGGTTAACTCAATATTAAAATTGAATTTTATTAAAATAAAGGAATGATAGTGCATAAAAATTAAAGCTTAAGTGTATACATATGGACTTTTCATGGCAGAAACAAGTAAATGTCTTTACACTGATATATTTGGGTTTTGATGGCTCTCAAGCCATGTCTCTAAAAGTTGCTATACTTTATTCTACTTTTTTTTATAACATTGACATGCTTTTTTCTTTTTTGAACAAATTTGTATGACCTAGAAGAGGTATTACTTAGGATAAGGAATGAGAGGGAAGTACTTGAAATTCAGGCTAAACATTAATTTTGCTCCACAAAAGCAGAGTTCATCTTTGATAAAATGTCTTTTGAAAAACATTGTTTCCATAGGCAACCTCGGCTTTCTTTGTACTATCTAAAGTTTTCTGCATTTATCACCAGAAAAGAGATACTAGACAGCAGGATAGAGAACTTCTTTTCCTTCCCATGTACCCAAAATTCTCTTTGGCTTTCTAGCCTGTCTCAGAAATCCATGCATAATAATAAATACTGATAGTATTGATGTGATTTTGAAAAGATGCTGGAATAATAATCTCTTCTCACATTTCATGATTATTCATACTTAAATAAGAGAAGAAAATACAAACTCTTATCATGAAATAGGTAGACATGATTTCAGCATAGCAGTCATGTCCTCCTTAAGTCACATCTCAAGCCACATTTGCTAAATTTTACAATCTACACCATCACCATAGTTATTCATAGATATCATTAGAGCACTAGATAACCATGGCAGTTGTCATTCTGCTTATTGAGTTTTTTTTTTTTTTAACATGGAATGAGTACCATAAACTGAGCTGGAGAGATGGCTCAGGTGTTAAACCTCTCAGATGTCATTTCTGAGCACTTATTCTAAATAAACAGAGCTCATGTGTTTGGTATAACTGTCTTCATTTTGACTGTGTTAAAATTTCTGTGACCATCAATTTATACCTTCTGCTGAATAAAAGGTCTTGAATATAGTACCTTGTATATGGTATATGAGTGTTGTTCTTCTACCTTCAGCTCTCTTTCATATTTGAGAAGGAGAGAAAGGGAGAGCAAAACAGCAGGAAGAAACAGAAGCTGAAACAACTATGAGGGAGGGAGTGAGAAGGAGAGGAGAGAGCAAGAGAGAGAGAGAGCTGGTGTGTCTTTATCCCTGCACACATGTAGTGTGCCTGGAGGTGGCAGCAGATGATGAAGATAATTGCTGGGACTCTGCAGGCAGGCAGCTGAATCACCTGTCCATTGTCTCCATATCTCTTCAACATAGTACTTGAAGTTCTAGCTAGAGCAATAAGACAACTAAAGGAAATCAAGGCGATACAAATTAGAAAGGAAGAAGTCAAAGTATCACTATTTGCAGACGATATGATAATATACATGAGTGACCCCAAAACTTCAACCAGAGAACTCCTTCAACTGATAAACACCTTCAGTAAAGTGGCTGGATACAAAATCAACTCAAAAAAA
>JAQQSO010006880.1:0-11023 GCA_028658305.1 Pachyuromys duprasi
ATTAAAAAAAAAACCTTAAAGCCCCCCCCCCCAACAAAAATGGCATATGGAGCTAAACAGAGAACTCTCTGTAGAGGACTGTAGAATGGCAGAAAAACACTTAAAGAAATGTTCAACATCCTTAGCCTTCAGGGAGATGCAAATCAAAACTACCCTGAGATTTCACCTTACACCTGTCAGAATGGCTAAGATCAAAAACTCAAGTGACAACACATGCTGGAGAGGATGTGGAGAAAGAGGAACCCTCCTCCATGGCTGGTGGGAATGTAAGCTGGTACAACCACTCTGGAAATTAATTTGGCGTTTTCTTAGACAATTAAGAGTAGTGATTTCTCAAGATCCAGCTATACCACTCCTAGGATTGTATCCAAAAGATGTTCAAGTACAGAACAAGGACATTTGCTCAACTATGTTCATAGCTGCTTTATTCTTAATAGCCACAACCTGGAAAGAACCCAGATGCCCCTCAGTTGAGGAATGGATACAGAAATTTTGGTACTTTTACATAATGGAATACTACTCAGCAATTAAAAAGGAGGAGGTCATGAAATTTGCAGGCAAATGGTGGGACCTGGAAACTATCATCCTGAGTGAGGTATCCCAAAAGCAGAAAGACTCACATGGTATACACTCACTTATATAGAGCTATAAGATAGGATAAGCATACTGAAATCTATACACCTAAAGAAGATAAACAAGAAAGTGTACTTGGGGTAACAGGATTAATCCTCACATAGAAAGTCAACTTGGATGGACATTGGATGTAGGAGAAAACAAGTAACAGGACAAGAGCCTACCACAGAGGGCCTGGAAAAGACTCTACCTAGCAGGGTATCAAAGCAAATATTAAGAAACATAACCCACCCTTTGGCAGAGTGCAGGGAATCATATGAAAGAATGGGCGGTTAGTATGACCTGGAGAGGACAGGAGCTCCACAAGGACTAAATTTATCATGGCACAGGGGTCTTTTATGAGACTGTCTTTCCAACCAAGGACAAGTATAGTTATAACCTAGAATCCCTGCTTGTATATAGCAAATGGTAGCTCAGTACCCAAGTGGGTACACTAGTAAGTGGAACGGGGACTATTTTGGACATGAATTCAATAGCTGGCTCTTCCACCTCTCAGCCCCCCAAGAGATGAGTAGCCTTGCTAGGTCACAGAAGAGTTCATTGCATCCATTCCTGAAGAGACCTGATAAGCTAGAGTTAGACGGAAGGAGAGGAGGTCCTCCTGTATCAGTGGACTTGGAAAGGGGCAGCGAGGAGATGAGGGAGGGAAAGGGGGATAGGGAGGGAATGCGGGAGGGGGCTATGGCTGGGATACAAAGTATATAACCTGTGATTAATATAAAATAAAAAAATGTTAAAATTAAAAAAAAGAAATAACAATGATCAGGAGTTTAAAATGTCCACACTACAAAAACAATATTAAAATAAATCAGTAGTGAAACAAAAAAAAAGAAAAATTTCCAAATTTATTAGCAGCCATCTAAAGAAGCAATTTGAAACACAGAATACCAGCAACATAATAAGCAATAAATAGAATTACTTACAAAATATTGTACATATTTAAATCTTTCACTCCAGGATGGTATGAAGAAGAAAGACTTCTACATTGTTAGAGGACACAATTATCTGTGGAAAACTGAACAATAAGAGGAAACACAAAGCCCTTATTGCTTTTCCCCTAAAAAGTAAGTCTTTTTAGGGGTAATCAAATGTTAATAAATACAAATGTTTGTAATAAAAATAATCCACAGCACACAAAAACAGTGATATAATCAGAAAACACTGAGTTTAGAGTGTTTTAAAAATTAGCACATTAAAGCCGTTGTCATGTTTGGCTGCTAATATCATGGAAAAAGGATGGCATTATGTGTACCCTGAGAGGAGTTTCAATTCCACCAACGGTGTTGTATGATTGAGAGAAAGAGAAGAGTCAGGGAAGGGGACAAAGACAAGGGGATAAAACAGATGATAAGGGAGAAAAAAGAAAAAAAACTAATTTCTTCGAAAACTCAATGGCACTCTTTCCTACTTTGTAATTCTTACAAATATATACAGTGGCTCGCAAGCATACCAAACAAATTAGTTTCTGGCATATTGGGTCTCAAAACAATAAAATGATTAAGTGAACATATTTATTGAAGATGCACTCTTTGACTTGGAAAGTTTTCTAGATGCAGTCTGAAATCCATTTGTAGGAAATATCAATGGAAAACTGTATTTTAATAAATACTGAATATAGTGTCATTAACCCTGAGGAGCAAGAAAAAATAAATAAACAACACAATTCACGGATAGTTTTTCCCCCTAAGGCAAAGTGCATCTCTAATATAACAGAAGGCACTGTCAGCAATGATTAGCACTCATATTAAATTCAGCTTGCAATCTTCTCTCAAAAATAATTTTAACAGGTATTTCTGAGGAGGTTTTTCTTTTTTTTCAAGTTAAGGTTGAAAATCAACACGAGCTGCACAACCCCATGCAGAGGAGAATGAATGTGCTGAAGAGGTGACAAGTTTTTTTTGTCCACGGGAGAAGGAAAAAACTATATCATCTATCTTCTTGCTAAAGCTGCCCTGCTGGGCAGTGGCTTTGTAATGACAGTACTCCTTGTCCACTCTGTTGGAGTCATATGTCTCAGGAAGACATAATACCATCCTCTACATAGTCCATGGCATTGATTATTTTGTGATAATGTTAAAAACGAAGTTTTAAGTGGACTGCACCTGTAATTCCAACACTCAGGGAGACAGAGGCAGGCATATTTCTATACATACAAGGTCAGCCTGGTCTACAAAGCAAGTCCAGGAGAGCTAATGCTAAAACAAAGTCTTGAAAAAAAAAGTAAAAGAAATTAATCTAAACACTATCCGGGGAGCAGTCAAACACACACACACACATAAAACGCATGCGTACACACATATGCACATCACAGTTTTGTATGTATGTTAACAATTTAAATTTAATTTAACAATTTTAAACTGAGTTTAAAACTAAGACAAAATATGATTCTATTAATACAAACACTACATATAGAAACAACTATGATAAGTACAGCAAAATCCTGGTCTTAAGCAACATTTATTAAAGGCCTACATATCTAATAATATTTAATTGAATCATAATACTCAGTAGCATGCTAGGTTTTCCTTATCATTTATTCCAACTGTCACAGTAGATGCAGAGCAAGCCACTAACCACATCCTGGGAAAAATTCACATGACAGCTCTAAATATCTTCCTAAACATCTGGTGAGATGAAATGAAAGAGTTTTAAATGGATAATTTCTTAATTACCTCAAATTGCAGAGGGTTCTGGCAGCATGATGAACTTTTTCAACTCCTACTGTCACAAGCAATGCCTGTATGAATAGATGACAGTTTTTGTATGTTCACTGAAGAACATGATTACCAAGATTTTTTAGGGTGGTTTTCCTGTATCAAAGGCCACACCAACTATTTTTTTGTGCCTCATGAAAAATCATCAGATTGAGAATCTGCCCTGGAGAGATAATAAGACAATAGTTACATAGAAAGAAAGCTAGGTAATTTTCAAGATTCAGGTATACTAGAGGCTGCCTCCAACAGGGGTAAAGATAAATTACACTGTGTCAACCAAGAATGCATTAGTATGGGTGGTGACATTTGAACTGAGCCTTCAAAGATGAGAAAAAATATCTGTGTTGTGTCTCTCACACAAATCTGTGTTGTGTCTACAAATGCATGTCGCAGATTTTCTAATAGTCCTTGTTTCCCAGGTCTGTGAACATGTGAGAGTGAAGAAGTATTTTCTACACTCAGTTCAGAATGGATAAACTCAAAATTAGAGATCATTTTGATATGACTCACCAAAAATCAGCTCCAGCTATTAAGAAAAAACTTCAAAAAACAACCACAAACTGTTATTCAGTACTGCTTGAAATTTTTTCTCAAATTTCACAGAACCTTTAAACCTAAGGTATATGTAGAAGGAATCTCATGTGTCTGAATGGAAGCATAACCTGTCAATAAAAGGTTAATGGCCTATAATTGAGGCAGGAAATAAAAGGTGAGACTTCCTGCAAACAGAAAAGATTCTGGGATAGAACTAGGTATGGGAGATTCATCTGGCAAGATTTGAGGAGTATAGACACATGGTACCTGAGCAGAGGTAACCAGCCATATGATAAAACATAGATTAGTATAAATGGGTTATTTTAAGTTATAAGCTAGTCAGAAAAGAGGCTAGCTATATGGCCTACGTATTTGTATATATATATTAGGTCTCATGAGTCATTATTCTGGGAGCCAGGAGGAAAGACCACAGCAACAGGTGCATAGCACTTTGTTTGCCAGTCCAGGTCATAAATCCCCATGATAACCTGTGTGGACTTCATTATTAATTATTGCAAAATTATTGTAAGAAAATTTAAATCCACTTCTTATTTTTCAAAAAGAAGAGACTATAGCATCCTTTTAGTGATAAACTGTCATATAAGCCTGTAACATTAAATTAAAAATATGATTAATGTAGAAGTAGGAAATAATTCCAAGAATTCAAACATTACACAGGATTTGTTTTTGCTGAATAATATCTTAATTTCTAAAACAATCTTGTATTGTACTATGTTAAGACCTCAATTGGGTGCCTTTATACTTTAAAAATATGTACTTTTCCCAGCAAATAAAAATATTGGTTTGTGTAAGAGTTCATTGCACCATTTGTTGTTTCCTATATTCTTCCTTTTTCTTCCAAATTTTCCATATCAAACAACAAAAACAGATTAAAAGTAGAAAACTGTTCACAGCTCAAGAGTCAGAAAGAATGGTTGCTTTAAAAAGAGCATTCCCATACACTTGAAAAGCAGGGTTCCTAAAACTGACAATGAATACTTTGCAAATTTTCAACGTGTTTGAGCTATTTTCCCCAATTATTTCCACCATATGATGTTCACTTCTTCACAGTGTGAGATAAGATTGAAAGTTTTTGATTATTCCAGGGGGCCTGGAGAGATCATATGGCAGTGGAGGCTGTAACTGAGTAGGAGTGCTTTTGCAGCCAGACTCCCCGAAGGTGACTGTGAGTAGACAGTGCACGCGTGACTGCCAATTGTCAATACCAGGAGGGCAGAGCCTCTGGGGCGCCATGTCTGTGGCCCATTAGCTGTGTGACTCAGCTCCTCCTCTGTCTAAAGTTCCCCTGTATATTTAAAACAGACAATTTGCTTTCAGTTCCTCTGTGTCAGTCTGTCATTTGTAAGGGAAAAAAATATCTTTTGCAAACTATGTTGGACTTGGAAGAAGAAAATGACCTTCAGAATGAGTTATTGTAACTATCCCCTGCCTACCAGAGAGCAACAGAACACAGGGCGAATCAGTAAGAAATATCCAACCATTTTACAGAAAGAGAGGCTGGCTACTTAGATTAAATGACTTTGAAAGAGTGAAATTCAATAAGAAGGGCTCATTATTTCTATTACTGATAGAGGTGAGAAGGGTTATGCAAGAGACAAGAGATTTTAAAATATCCACTCCAGTTAGACTCACCTTGTCGGTCACAGTTAAAACTCAGCCATACTCTCTTGCTTATATGAAAGCATTGGGTATTATAAACTATCTCCTTAATTATTTGTTGTGTTTTGCATGCTTTCAAACAATCAGGAGCACATAATTTCATAATTGTACTATTATTTTCTTAGGTTTTTGAACACATATGGAAGACATTTGAATTCCATCTTTGTATTCTGTAGCTTGGAATAGACTGTCAATAATGAAATTATTCAAAGAACTTTTACAAATATTCAACAACCTAACTAATTTAATAAGCCCTAAAAGGAACCTGCTTTTTATTACACTCTTATTACAATAGGACACAATTAATTTAATAAAATATATACATCTATGTTTATTATGATTACTTTATTAAACAAATAAATACACAATAATTCTTAAATTTTAGCATTCAATAGAATTATATGCACTGTTTGTTATAGCAAAGATTCTCATGTATCACTTCAGGGAAAAAAATGAGTATATGGCAAAGCCTGCTAATTTCTATTTTCCTACATAACCCAAGATACATTGACACTATTGATCCAGTAATATAATTAAATATGCAGAATCTTAATAGTTATCAACATGTCCTGAGATTCACAACCTCATGTTAGCCAACACTTTAGAACAAATGAACAGATGCTGTCACAGAAATGCTGTAGATCACCAGTTAGAACTCAGGCATTGTCATCAGCCAGGTAGCAATGAGGAACTAGGCAACAACTGCATGAGACAGCAGATGAGATACATAGGATCTTTGTGCAGACTCAAGCCACACCATCCCAGAAGTTTGCCATAACACACTTTGAAGATATAAAATGAGTATGTCTGAACACTGCCATCTTCAACAGGCTGTCTACAGATCTCCTTGCATAAGGAATAGTAAATGTATACTCTCAATAGTGACTTAGGTTATATAGGATCATTAAAGTCGTGTACATTAGCACATTCATGGTTGTCTACACATAATTGTCCCTGTTAACTATATAAAGACAGCTACTGTCTTGGTGATGAAGTGCCTTTGTAGTATTCTGACAGCCTTAGAAAACTCCACACTAAAACCAGGGAGAATTGGAAGCACCAAGATTTCAAATTTATTCACTTAAAAGAATGAGGATGATGACAATCTATTCAAGAGTTTTGTGAAGTACACTCCTTAGAAGGAAATCAGAATACACTATATGGAACAGCTTTGTTTCCATCTACAGAAGATATTTTCATAAGTAGAATTTTCACTATTCAAGTGGGGACAAACTACATCTTTTTGGCAATGGATAAGAAAGTTGTATGTTTCACTAAAATTTTGTCTATGAAGATTGATCAGCCATTTCAAAATAAGTACATTTTTTTGTGTCTGGCACTAGTCTTAAGGGCTGAAGGAATAAGAGACTTGTAATGCTTCAGTTCCCTGCCTGAGTTTGAGTATAATGAAGAGAGGTGCATAAAAGTTTGTATCACACAGAGATCAAAAAAATAGCTTTATTTTTTAGAAAAGTTATTGGGGGATCTTTTAAGTAAGGTTGGATTTCTCTTTTACCCTAGAAAAACTTTCTGATGAGCTACAAGTAGTGATAGACAACTAAGAGTAACCCTACACAAACTACTACCTTTATAGATGTCTAGAAGTTTTTCAGGAGCTATGGATGAGAGAATTATTATGACATACATAAGTGATTATAGATTCTGATACATATTCTTTTTAATTTTAAAAATTTATATTCATTATTTGCATATGCTTGTGTGCATATGTGTGTATGTGAGTGTGTGTGTGCATGCGTGCATGTGCAAGATATGTTGTGGGTACGGACAACAGAGGACAACTTTAAGAAGCCATTTCTATTTTTCCATTCTGGTTATTGAAGTCAGTTCATTAGGCTTGGTGGCAAGCACCTCTATAAACTAAATCATCTCATTGGCCCTTTCTGAAGTAAAGGTGTCTTCCTAAGAGGCAAAAGACTGTATATTAATGATTAAAATAGCTATAAATGCAAAATAACATCACTTGTTTAACTGTAGGGTTGAGAAGCAATTGTACCATGTTTCAGTGAGTTCTTTTAGTTCAAATAGTAATCAATGACATCACCTACATTCTTGGGCCAGTATGGGCCTTTTATTATCAATAACACAAACCTAATATACTCATGTCTTTCATAAAGGAGTATCAAATCTATTATAAAAATAATAAAAATTTCTCTTAGGCAGATTGTCTATTTGGAATGTTTTAATGATATAAAATATTAGAGTTGAGAATGAGAAAAAGTTCCAGTGAATATTCCTGGCTCTTACTTCTGGGTCATGACTACAACCATTATCAAAATTGTCATAAGTCAGACTCATGGCCTTTTATGTTTTCTAAGTGGCACTGGGCAAATATGCCTTTCCTGTTGCTAATGTCTAAATTTAGACCTATTGTTTCCAGACAGTGTGCTTTCTTGTAATGACTCACACTAGTTATATTTCCAGCTGAGACCTCTGTTCCTAACTCAGGACACATGCTAAGTACCTAATTATTCAGCTGAAAGCATAACAGACATCTCAAAGTGAACAGAACCCAACAGCAGCATTTATTATCTCTCTGTGTGCCTCCACTTGTCTATATTCCCTATCTCAGCAATTCCCAATTTCTCCTCATGACAGTTTAGATATTCCAGCCTCATGCTTATTAATCACAAATTATTTGCAATTTACCCTTTATACAATATGTACTACAACAGTTTTTTCTTCCTAGTTCAAACACATTCTGATAATGTTCAGGACTCGCTGTTAGTGCTGATACTTTGTTCTAGCCATTATTCTTTCCAAATTGCTTTTGTCTGTCTACAGTCCAGTTAGCCTCATAGCTACAGATCCTAATTATTACCTCTGAAGTGTACTATCTCTTGCCATTCATTATATATGTGTTTCTACAGCCCAGGTGATTCTAAATTAAATGCATTGCGATGCTTGTAACTCCTAAAAGGCATAATTCTTTATCTAACTTTGGTTATTAATATCCCAGGGGCTTCATAATAAATGAACACCATATGTGTTGCTCTAGAACAGATTTTGATCTTCATGGTTAGGGATGGTAATCTCATAGAAACAAGGTGTCTAGGTAGTCTTGTGCTTGCCAAATTCTTCTGGGGGAAAGAGACATTCTTGCCTTTCCCTTGCTTCTGAATGTCACCGTGAATCCTCACTCAATTTTTGGATTTATAAGTGACTTCAACTCACATTTTATCTTCACATTTCTACTGTCTCTCTCTTTGTTGAACTTAAATAAGATCACATGCAACCCATGATACTCCATTCCAGTCATAATAGGGTATAGGAATCACAGCCTTGGACCTGCAAAGATGATCTACCACCATCAACTTTCAACATATACGAAATGAAGAAAATCCAGACTCTTGAACTGGAATCTTTACATTAATTCAGAACCTCGGCACATTATCAGCAAGTTAAAATTGGAGAGGGACCGCCTATCAAGATGGCCTCATCTTTTTTACTCATGTTACTCCAGCATTACTCTATACAATCATAGCGGCGGTCTGCTGTTCCTGAAATTTCTGGAGGATTCTTCTCACATTTATTTGCTGTATTATCCTTTCAGCTGTTCAAAAAACAACCATGTAGTTATCTCAGTTCTGTCATTTCTGGATACTCTATTCTAAACACATAGCTCATTGTTTCCATCTTCTTATTTGCTTTATTTTTTTTTAACTGCAGAATGTCCTATAATTTAAAGTACTGGACTCAGCTTTGTTTATTTTTCCTTCAAACGCTACATTAGAAACATTCTGACAACCGTTCAAGTATACGCCATATGAATGAGTCTGTAAATCAATGAACTTATTAGTACATATGAATTATTAACGTTTGCTTATGAACAATCAATAACTCTTGTCATTAAAAATAAAACATCATATGCTTGGTATAATACTTTTTAAAAGCTATATGAGACTTAAGTTTATGACTTCAAAGCCAAAAAAATTATACTTAAAATAAATAACAGTTGTTTGTTTTTGTGTTTCAAACTTTGGCACTAGCATAGACGATAAGGATTCATAAATTTTTTCACACCCTCATTATCTCTCTAACTTCACACTGCATTCTTCTATTTATAATACATATTTATAATATGTTAAAGAAGACAGGGGTACTATGATGAAACTTTCATGTATTTTGTTGCATTCCATTATGATTTCTTTCAATATTTTTCTTTTCAAAATGAATATGTGTAACCTCCTCAGTTAGTCCTCGTATCATTTATCACAGAAGTACTTACTTTTAAAAATACATTTATTTTAACTGAATTTTATGGATATGTGTATTAAAATGCCAAATGATGCATATGATGATAACCATGCATGCTCCCTACCCCTCATAAAATTTATCTGGGCCCAATCTTGTGCTCCTTTCCAAAAAAGAAAACATAATCTCTAATCTCAAAAAGAAACAATACTGTAAAACAGAAACAAGTTGAAAAAAATTTTAGTGTGTGATTTTCTTATTTTGAAGTATTGGAGAAACCAAAATTGTGAATGCTATTGGGCCACCAGTAATATTATTATAAAACAAACTGTGAGATTCCATTTATTTTTTAAAATGACCTAATTGTTGCCTCTGCTAATTTACTATTAACCTATAAATTGAAAATTAATAAATAATTATACTTATTATTTATTTTATATGTGTAACATGCATTGTCTTACATATATGAAATGTGTATATCTTGAATATATGTACTATATCTGTACATATTGTATATATGTAAATAAGATAATAAATTCATACGATCATACCAAAGGTCCAAAAGCTAGTAATTAAGCATAAATAAAAACTGTATTAGAATGTTGAAGTCTCCCACTATTAAGGTGTTGGGATCAGTATGTGATTTCAGCTTTAATAATATTTCATTTACAAATGTATGTGCTCTTATGTTTGGGGCATAGATGGTCAGAATTGTGATGTCCTCCTGACAACTTCCTGAACAGAACACCAAAAGCACAGGCTCTAAGGGCAACAATCAATAAATGACAACTCCTGAAACTGAAAAGCTTCTGTAAAGCAAAGGACACAGTTATCAGAACAAAACGACAGCCTACAGACTGGGAAAGGATCTTCACCAACCCTATATCTGACAGAGGGCTACTATACAGAATATATAAAGAACTAAAGAAGCTAAAAAGCAACAAATCTATTCAGGAAGTAGTCTCCTGTGCCAATAAGTTCTAGGGTCTTCCCCACTTTTTCTTCTAACTGGTTTAGTGTGTCTGGTTTTATGTTGAGGTCTTTGATCCACTTGGACTTTAGCTTTGTGCAAGGTGATAAATATGGATCTATTTTCATTTTTCTGCATACAAATATCCAGTTGGACCAGTACCATTTGTTGAAGATGCTGTCTTTTTTCCATTGAATGGTTTTGGCTTCTTTGTCAAAAATCAAGTTTCCATACATGTGTGGGTTCATTTCTGGGTCTTCTATTCGGTTCCATTGATCCA